>JACXGM010017605.1:0-19623 GCA_016801145.1 Umbra pygmaea | reverse complement strand
TTTCCTCCATCACCTGTTGGTTTAAGTCTGTTTCCTCCATCACCTGTTGGTTTAAGTCTGTTTCCTCCATCACCTGTTGGTTTAAGTCTGTTTCCTTCATCACCTGTTGGTTTAAGTCTGTTTCCTCCATCACCTGTTGGTTTGGGTCTGTTTCCTTCATCACCTGTTGGTTTGGGTCTGTTTCCTACACCACCTGTAGTTTATTTTTTCATACATCACCTGTTGGTTTGGGATTGTGTCTTCCATCACCTATATTTTAACCACTAATAGAAGCACCATTAAATATAATATCCTTCTGTTTAAATGTACTTTGGGATTAACAGTGATTTTGATTTTGCCTCTATTGAAATGAAGTTACATCACTTTAAATCATTGGCCAAGCACTTATTTCACAAGTCCCATAGTGCCAAGCTTCTTCCATTAAACCTTTACAGCAACCCCCGATGCCTCATTACTGAGGAATGACAGCCGTGATTCACTGTGGGCAAAAAACGTGGCTCTACAGTATCTAACCGGTTATGTCACAGTGATGACAAAGCACTACAATGGTAGACATGAATATGCCTTGTCATGGACCTCCATGAGTCAGCTACCTGACTCGAGCATTAGCTGGGGAACATGGATTACCCAGTGAGAGGAAACAGCTGAGGCCTGCATAGCATCAGCAATAGCTAATCAGCGTGCCATTACCCCAAATAATCCCACCATCCTTTATCTAGATTCCAAAGGTCAGCCCGACACAAAGAGTCACACCCACAAGGCCAAGCCGTGGTGTGGGGCCTAGGGGAACAAACACAACAAAAGTGCTAGTTCAAAGCTGGGCAGAACACTGACTCATCATAATCAAGTGTAACCGGGAGATTTTGGTGAAGAATCGTGCTTGGAACCCTTACATGGCATATTGCCTTTTCACAGATAGATCACGTTTATATTTGGCAGAAAATATGTTTGAATCATAATCTGGGAATTGTACGCCATATTCAGTTACAGATACAGGTACAGATAGTAGAGTATCCTGTTTTCCAATACCAGGAATGATTCTCGCACTTTACATACAGTATGTTTCTTTCCTTCTCTTCCTTTGTAATTGAATAATTACAAAAGATGGAAGGCTATAACGGTTCTGTACATACTGTTTTTTCTGTACATACAGTTTTTTCTGTACATTGCTGTAATTGTCACCTCACAGAATTAATTTGACATCAAGCAGTTTCAGCAAAAACTATCTTTCACCACTCTCCTGTCCAATAAAGCATAAAATGCCCCAAACAATTACAGGGCACAATATGAACATGCATAAGTCCATTGTTTTTATACAGTAATACAAATTAGTGACATATGACCTTTGACCCTAACATGGGGTCATGACAACAGGAGGTCCCTGACAAGGAAAGTTAATTCAGTAACAGGTCATACAGTCATGTATATGGCATCCCTGGATTCCAGGACCTTGACAGCTTCTGACCCCTTGACCCCTTGCAGCCTCTGCCAGAACACTGTCTACATTCAAACCATATAGCCCAAATACTGCCTGTCTGCAGATGTTTTCCTCATTATAGGAAAATGTTTGCATAGAAATAATGTGAAGAATGGTGTTGCCAGCTATCCGTTACTGTTACATAACACACCTTTGATTTAATCTTGGCCTAAGACTGTGCTGAATATAAAAAATAATTATTAGTATTTCCAATTAACTGTATATATTAAAGCTACTTGCTTGACATTAGTTAGTACAAATTAGTACAAACACACCAGCAACATATCTTTGTGTCAGGCCTGTAAATTCCTAAGCGGCAATGGTCACGTGTGTCTCTCAGCTGAAAGAGGTAAATGGATTTGCATCAGACAGTAGGGCTGGGCGATATGGCCAAAAAATGATATCACGATATAAAATAGATCTTTTTTCGATACGATATGCCTGACGATATATTGATATATAGGACCTGATGTGACTCGATTAAATCAAATTGTATAGTCTGCTGTATAAACAAATAAAACAATACATACAAAAAATATTGATTGACCTTGTTATATTTCTGTTTAGAAGTTTCAGGTAAAACTGAACTACAAGCAATATGAAATACTCCTCATTTGATGGATGTTTCTGTGTTTCAGAACAAAACCAGCTGTTGTTGCGATATTTCGATATGGGATATTCTTCTCGATATTATTTTCTAAAACTCGATAACGATAAATATTGAATTTCTCAATAAATAAAATAAGCCCTATCAGACAGTAGTCCTTATGTTGGATTCACACCAGGCACGGCAAACTGGTTGCGTTGCGGCGGAAGTCGATTAATTTCAATAGGAAGGAATGCGCTAGCCTGGTCCTACCAGACTCTCGTACGTACATTTCATTTGTACAGAGAGTCTGGCCACTCTCCATTGACAAGTGTTATCTTCCTTGAAGGCAGGTACTTTGTTGAAATTTAAAACTACTGGATCTGCCATAACCAATTGCTAAGTTTGGTTGTACGTACTACAACTCAAACTAGAGCAGGACATCCTCGTCATCGTTCTCAGCTCTCACTCGCTGATTGGACCTGTAAAAAATTCGCTGATTGGAACGGTAAAAAATTGTTCGGAGAAAACCCAAGAACATGCCGCAAACCCAGATGTAGTACTTAAGGAAAATGAATTACGTAGGAGGGCGGAGCCAGGCTAGGAATGAGCACCGCTGCGATGATCCGGCAAATGATCCAGCAAAATGTGGATGTGGTGCGGCGTGTCTGCCGCAGGCCCAGCTCAAGGATGAAATGACCGGGGGGGGGCATTTTTCATGAATGGGGGGCATAATTAATTAATATACCATTTGCTGTGCTTATCGGGAAACAGAACTGGGGCGGCACAGATTCTATCTGGGGGGGGGGCAATGGCCTACTTTGCCCCCCCGTAGAGCCAGGCCTGGTCTGCCGAAAGGGTTGAAATAATCCAATTTGTGCTGTGCTTTGGCATACGGCACAAGAACCGGAAGTTGATGTACCACTGAGGAAGAGCCAATATGTTGCTTTCACCTATGGGTTTATGGGATTTCAAGTAAGGATTTGACAGCTCAATAGATATATTTCGTCACACAAACTATTGTCAATGAATACTAAACTGAAAAGCTCCTGCCAGTCACCTTTGCTGGAGAAGGAAAGTGGTATCCAACGTTGTCCTCCATCTTGAAGATGCGGACGATTGATTACGATGTTGATTGCGATGTACAAGTGAGTCTGCGTGATAGTGCCGTTCGGTGATTTTTGGTAGAACGTTGCGGTGTAGTGCAGCAGTTTCAGTAACAGCCAGCAGGAGCGCTGTTGTACAGGTTTTGAGAGATTCGTCTGTGTATGTATGGGTGTGTGTGTGTGTGTGTTTAATAAGCAGCATTAGTTTGTTTCTTCTCAAAACGTGGACCTGTTGCTGATGCTAATCAATTGGACTTAAGAATTGGGTAATTTGAGTGAACTAAATTCATGTCAGATTACCGGTACATATACAGTATGTAATATGTAAGAGGTTAAAGTGCAGACTGTCAGATGTATTTTACAGGCATTCACCGTACATGTGTAGGATGTATTTTTCACATTTTAGGGAACCAAACAAACTAACATAATCTTAAGTAAAATTGTGAACAATTTTTTTGCATGCGATGACTGCCTAAAGTATGCGAACCACAGCCATCACCTGGGTATCTCCTTTGCTGTTGCTCTACCAGGCCAGTATTGCAGTAATCTTAAAGGATAATTTCAGCGCAAAATGAACCTAGGGATTAATAACACATGGATACCTAGTCGACCGTTCGATGGAATATGTTTTCATGCTAATCGAATGTGTCCAGTTTTAGTGCGAACTGATAATTACCTTAATGCTAGTTGTGAGGGCATGGATGAACTTTATCCATGCACTCACAACTAGCATTAAGGTAATTATCAGTTTGCACTAAAACTGGGCACATTCAATTAGCATGAAAACATCCCAAAGAATGGTCGACTCGGTACCAATGTGTTATTACCCATAGTAATTGTCCTTTAAGGTCCTGTTTGTTTTGAGGCATTTGTGCCTTCAATCTTGTCTCCAGCAAGAGAAACAAAATAGGTAAGTTGAAGTGCTGTCCCAGGAGTTGAGGCATTCGGTTGTATCTGAGCATACAAGATACTTCTGTACATTTCAGAATTCATAATTCTGCTGCCGACAGCTGTTATGGAATTCATGAAAACAAGTTAGCCAGTTTCAATGGCAGCAAAACAAGCCCCACACATAACACCCCCTCCACATTTTTTCTGATCTGCCCACAATATCTTTTTCAGAACTTTGCAGGCTCTTTGTGCAGTGATTCATTTGTAAATCCAGAGGTCCCAAAACACATACAGTAGGTGAGGGAGAGGGAGAAGAGTCTGGCAGGCTCAGTGGTACCAGACCAGAAAAAAAAAAAAGAATAAAAGGCTGCAGCGCAACAGACCGATTAAACAGCCTGGCAACCTAGCAGGGATGTTTGCTTTAGCTCTGCATCATTTTGGTCTACGTTTTTTGAGGCCAACTTGTACAACTACTGTAGGATGTTGTCAATGAAACACGAAGAGCAAAAAACAGAGCTTCATTTCAACCGAGAACTTCTTTACATTTTTGCAGGATAGTTCTGGAACTAGTAACAAAAAATACCTTCGTAAAGAAAAAACAAAAATTGTACCCAATGCCCATGTCCCACAACCAGGCCAGTCCACATCCATCACGGTATGGAGGGTGTACCCATCTACTAGCTTCCCGCTGAGTAATGCGCCGTACCGGTCTAGCTCGGAAGAAAAAACATATTTGTATTGTCCATAAAGACTAGGTATTAACCCCTCTTTTGTGCATGCAAATGAACACACATGGCTAATAAGAGACAGCGGTGCAAAAAAATTGCACTTAAATGGGGGTGCTGGACAATGTACAAAGAGCATTATTTCTAAATACTTCTACTTTAACATCATCATTGCGTCATTTCAAGTCCAATGTTTTGGGGTACAGTGCCAAATCAACCTTGTGTCCAAATACTTACGCATCTTAAGAAAGTGCCTGCTGAAATTTGAGTAGTGTTCTTATATGGCATTCTACCAAAACACTTAACCAGAGCAACATAGCTGAGAGAAATTTCCTCCATTTTCACCTGTGGAAATCAAATCTGTAGGTAACTTTGGTGTTGGAAGTGCCACACCCTACTGAACTGAGTCACAGGGGAGAAAACAAGAAAAGATATTGTCAATGTGGTTTTAAACAAAAGTTTTATTGAACTCAAAAGAACTAGATCATTGATCAAATATATCCATAGACCACGATCAAGACCGTAAGAGAGAAACTAGACATAGTGAATAATACAAATTCAAATGAGTAATATTGCACTTTATTTCTAAAATATTTTAGATCCACTCTCCCGTCACTTCAATAAATCAGGAAGTTAGCTTAACATAGGGCTACAGAAAGGCCTGAACGATGAACTGTAGATTGGAATATCCTGAAACAGATAAGCTTATTTTTGTTTTAGTGTCATACAGATTCCCCAAGATAATAAAAAACAAAAACAAAAATATTAGAGGGGAGGGAATTTTTAGAATAGATACCTTTCTACTCATCTGATTGGCTCTCAGTGTGGGAGCACAAGCCGCTCATGCACAGCAGTTCCCTGGAGCTGAGATGAACTAAAATTAGTTCGTCTTACTAGATAACAAACCATCAATGCCCAAGTACATAAACTACCCCAGTCAACACTAAAACACACAAATAGTCTTGTAACAGGGATCGCGGTTTAAAAAAGAAAAAAAATACTTCAAGAACAATTTTCTCTTCCCTTTTTGTACCTTTTGAAAAGCATAATAGGACTAAACATACAAAGACATACAAACCATCTGGAGCAGAAAAGTTGTAAATTATATGGACACTCAATAATGAAGCATCATAACTAGGTTAGTTCTGTGCCAAGGCCACGAAGATAAGATCACTTTAAAATCGTAATATTGTTGGTTAATGCAAAGAGCATTTTTTAAGTTGCTAGATGGATCTTAACAGAGCACACACATACATATCAAAACATCAAATAATTGTATCTGTAAACTAAAAAAAAATGATTCAATCTTACAAGATCAAATAATGAATAAATGTCCAAACACTGCTTGACTACATTTCACAAAACTTTGTTCAGACCTTCACCATCAATGCTTTTAATTTTATATATTTTTATTATCAAAAAGTGCCTCGTTTAAGACAATGCAAAATATCCATCCTGGCTGGTATAATGTTGAATGAGTTTGAAAACTAATGTATTGCTCATATCAACTTACCACTACTTGACTGGCCAGTTTCAGTGGAGCTTTAGCAACCTCCAAAATGACTCAGCAGTACTCTAGGCTGGGACTCCATCTGCTCTATTCTTAAAAACAGATCATATCATCTACTCTTATTCTAGATTTTTTTGTATTTAACAGATCAGGCTTCACTGGTCTGAAAAACAAAGCAGTTGGTAAATGAAGTCTGCAAGTGCCGCAAGCACAAAAAGGGAATGTAATTTGAGTTCACAAGCTGCCTTGCTGCTCTGTTAATATCTCCTCTCTTGTTTTGGTAATATCATTTTTAAAGAAAATGTCCCCCTTTTACTTTATCAAACAGTGCTATTAAAACAATACATAACTTTTCTTCTTTTTTTTACCGTTTGGCAAGTGAGAAGATCACCTGAGACAGTGCTTATTTTAGGCAGTATGCAAGCTTGTGTTGCTCTGTGCTGCAAGTTGAGGGACAGCAGAGTCTCTGTGTTGGAATGCTAATGTCCCACTCTCACAAGCACGCACCTCTACATTTTATGCTCTACTCGAGTGGTAAGTGCTGGCCGGCGTCGCCTCTTCTCCAGAACACAGCGCAACATAAACAAAGCAAACAATGATTGGCTCGAAGGCATTCTAAGTTTGAAACTAAATTTAAAGACAGAACTTCGTAAAGAGAACCAGAGAAAAAAAGCCACACTTGGATCGAAGCTACGGAAAAAGTTTGAAGTGCGTTTCTTCTATCAGGTCCAATCTACATGTCAAAAGGAAATGTAATAAGGAAAAATAACATGAATAGCTCAAATAAAGTCAGTGCATTTGTCCTTTCAGTGTTCACTTCCTCCTGGTAGCTATGTTCTCTGCGTTGTTCAATGGTGTGTGGACAAGGAATCTAGGAAACAATCCTTTAGTCTCTTTAGTCCTTGTTACTGGAAAAAAAATATACATTAGAGACTATTTTTTTCTTCAAAACAGAGCTACACAACCCAAGCAAAACATGTGCAAAATTTCCCAACTGTCAGTTCTAGATTTACTGGAGGCCAACCTCCGCCCCGTTAGTAAATGCTTCAAAGCGCATCAGACAGTGGTGGTTATAGTGTTCTCTTCCTGTTTTTCATCTTTCCTTCTGCTCAAGTCTGGACATGATTAGTTCTGCTCCATGCGAGACCCATGTCCGTATGTGCCAGAATTGCAGAAGAAAGCAGGCGATTAAGAGCTGTAGGCAGACAGGGTCCTGGCGAGTACCTCCTCTCCACCAGGACGGTCTCAGCTACAGGGGTTTCTATTCTCACAGGGTAGGTGTTCATTCGGCCATCCCACGGCAAGGCTGCCAGGAAGATTTCCCCGCACCGACTTCCTCTGTCTTGCTCTACAGGAGGGGGCGGGGCTTCGTTCACCCGTAACATTTGTCAATGTAGGATTGTTTGTTTCCTCTCATGTCGACGGCGGAGTGCAAAGGCTGTCGCCAGAGAAAAAATAAGCAGAGCCGGTTAGAAACGCCCGAACCATCTCAGGGCGGGCTCGGACTTTCCTTCAGCGCGACGGACAGGTGTCAGACCTCCTCTCCTCCGTCCGGCTGGCGTGATCTGGATTCGGATCCACCTAGACGGAAGAGGGTAACACTCATTACAGGACCACCATGGTTTGGCAACAGGACTAAGAGCTTTACTAACCGCTGTGTGAAAGCATTTAGTCTTAATCAATATACAGTTCTTTGTGCCAAAATGTACCTCAGAGTAGAGTGGAGGAGGCTGGAATCGGAACTCTTGGATATAGGCAAAAAGAGGTCCCTCGAACTCATCCCTGGCTGCGGTCACCTCGAGGCGCTGCCTCTGTTCTTCTGTCACAATCTCTGCATAGCTTGGTGGGGCTTCCGGGCGTTCGGGCAGGGCCATGCCCAGCCAGCTCATAGTCATGCTGCAATGACTGCTGACACTGGAGGTGCGGCTGCCGAAGCTGTGCAGCGGGATGGTGCCGATGACCAGGGGCAGGTTCAGAGATAGGTTCATGGCCCCGGGTATGTCCACGTAGACCTGGAACCCATCATGAACAGAGAGTTAAGAACTGCAGGATCACCCTGAACGCGTGCCACAGCGCTACACTCTGTATGAGTCGATTGCTTGGGTGTTTCCCTTACGCAAGGCCTGAAGCAGTCTGTTGACAGTGTTTGAAGGTCATTACCACCTCTAAGACAGGTGTTGCTCCACAGTTTATTCTATGCTGATCCGCTTACCCGTGGGCAGAGAAAAAAGCCTGGTACCATGACAGTGCCTTTGCCAAATTGACCTAGTTTACACTATTGAGAACATGCCTAGTGACAATGTGGATCAGAGATCCGCCTATGTAATAGTTCACGGTTATTTTCCATTGGATTATCCGACATGCCGATCATACTGATTTACCTCAACAGGTTTGAATGGGTTGAGAGTAATAGAGAGTGTAGCAGTGTTTACCATGAGAGAGTACTCTACTCGGATGATGCTACAATCCAAGATTGAGGGAGAGACGGGGGGAATCTTCAGCATTTTGCCGTTCCACGTCTCCGTTTTGCCTGAAGATAGCGACTCCCCGCGGAGGTTGGCCACTAACTGTTTGACCTCCTTCATCTTCCCTTTGGCGTAGAAGGTCTGGGTTTGGTAAACGGCTGCCTTTGGCACAACCATGCGAGACGAGCAGTTCTCGATCTCGGCGAAAATCTGAATCGACTCTCCTGCAAAGACCAGAAAGAAGGGGTTCAGCTACATCCCACTAAATACTGTTTAATTGAGATTTCTTCAAACATAATACACCAGACATTAATATAAACTAGTGCAAATGTAGTCATCAATTCGAGTGAGTGAATCTGTGTACTTACCAGGGGTATAGCCCTTCCTTTCTATTTTGGCACTTAAGGAGATTGGGCCTGAGGTGCAAAACCAGCAGCATAATGTCTTTTCTTTCGTGCCTGCCTGGGGTGACTGTAACAGACAGAAAACAGTGCAATGTCAGTGCTTCAGTGTCATACTTCTTTATTACCGGTACTCTTTCCAATCATCCCTGAGGTAGAGTGTGTGTGTGTGTGTGTGTGTGTGTGTGTGTGTGTAGAAACTGCACCTCGCACAGTTAACATAATGACAGACACAAGGCACCGGAGGCGTATCATTCAGAAACCGGAGGAACAGTTTATTTTCCATGTCAAAAAAGCTGAGCAGATCACCATTAAGCATGTCTGTCACCAACTAACATAAAACATTTCAAATAGCTACAACTCCAGCTGTCGTTTCCCACAATCATATATCATTAGTGCTTTCTTTGAACCATACAATACATCTAGTCACCTCTCATATGCTGATTAGAAAATAAGATATGGTAAAACAACAGTTTCACACCCCATGTCATCCGCGCTTAGGGTCCACTAGTACAACTAAATGTGTGGCAAGCACATTGTACAGCCACAATAACCAAGACCATGGCAGCTGTAACAGTAAATAGACAACTAATTTAAAGTGAAGAGCGTAATTTTTAGTATTGACTAATTCTTCCTGTATTCTGGCAATACTTCTGTCATACTTCAGAATCATTTAAATGTGAACGTGATCTCCGTTGCCAACTGAACCCATTCAGTTCAGGGACCACTGGGAGCTACCTATCAACTGACACTCACTGACAACACACAAGACACTACAGGAGGACACTCACCAGCAGTAAGGGAGTGTTAATATCGATGTGTTCGAAGACTGTAAATTCTTTCTTGGCCTTCATGGGCAGCAGCCATGGCCTGTGCAGCTCTGCCTTCACCCAGTATCGCACGCTGCCATGTTTCCCTTCAAACGAGGTAGCCAGAGGTCTATAGAGAGGACAGGGAGAGACGGGGGGTGGGAATGCAAACAGGTCATTTTAGGAGAACATAAAGCCAGCCTCTATCTAGAAAAATCTTGAACTAGAGACACAGGGGTATTACATATAAAAAAAGTAAATAGGCTTTTGATAGAGGATGATGGGACACTCACGTCTGTGGAAGTTCAAGGCTGAATGCGTACTCGTGTCTTCCTGAATGGATAGTTGTGAGCCCTTCTTCTGAATTGTCATCATCTGAAACAACAGAAGAACAATATTCCAACACCTGTATACTATACCTGGGATATAACCATAGATGGATATAACCATAGATGGATATAACGCTGTACAATGTCACCTGTTTAACATTTACAACCGGTTATAATAACCAATATAATCACAACAGAAAAGCACAACTTTATTTGAACATTTAATTTCTGATATCCAACAATAACAATCTGCATAGCCTGTAAAACGAAAATGGTCAGAAAATAGAATTATGAAAAATGTATACATGCCATTTATAATGCACAGAAATGTTTAATTCACAAAATTGTATATTTGCTGTAGTGAGTATGAAAGGAAAGAAATATGATCGATTTGTAATAAGGGAAGGGGTGTGTTGCTTATGCCTAATACCGAATAATATGATGTATTAGAAAATAATAACATGTTATTTTTGTGGGCTATGATATTTTGCTTTAAACCTAACGCGCGAGCCGTAGACCCGTTTCTGCCAGCTCAGCACTTCCTCCCAGCCTTAGCAGCGGCATAGCAGTGGTAAACAACTGCCGAGCTGTCACTCAAAAGCAGACTAGAGCAGGAGAAGACCGGCCAAAACCGGAGCGAGCAGCTTCCCCATGCCGGCTCTCTCATTACGCATTCGCTGTGCGGCATTGAGTCAGTGACTCAACCCAACGTGCTCACTATCAGGGACAGCCCCCTAAAGACCTGACGTGTGTACTGCAGCATGGACCAGAGAATGTAATTTCACCCACTCTATTGGCCGTGAGAAACATGTAACAAAGAGGAACAAACACAGCTAATAAGAAACGACAGACAATAAAAAAATGTGTTAATTGAACCTTTATTAAGACCCAATTATGTCCATAAACACCATACATTATTTTAATAAAGCCACAGACCATTTCAAGAAGTAGAATCAAACGTTATTCAACAATTTACATCAAAAACATCAACTCCATTAATCCACATAGAGACAGATTAAATACATTATTTTTCCACTAAAACAGATTTTAAAGATTTGAGGAAATGTCTTGAAATTAAATCATTCATTTACAGACAATAACAGAATGTAGCCTGCTAAAATAATTAATGGCATGCGCTTCAACTACTCCACATTCAGTTAATTTAATTAGCTGACAGATCTACTACCTTGCAGTTTAACAATCCTGTTATAACGACGAGGACTACAGAACATCAGTACTGTGAATCTGGAAATTATTTGCAAACAGATTAAGTGGTGTACATATTATTGCTATTAGGATACATATCTAGTAGTACTAACCACTTGGTAGTGGTCAAAACATCAGGTCACAAATATAACATGTAAACATTTTGTTCATGCGACTTTACACCTTGCAATGAATGGTAGGATACAAAAAGTTGCACGCTTTTCTGTCACTTTCTGCAACTGCATTAGGTCATTGGAAGACACATGAACCCCTCAGCCAATCATCGGAGAGATTTAGTTCCTTCACCACCCTACACATCCAGTTTCTGAACAGGATTGAACCGCTTTGAACAATGGTTGGAAACTTAATAGCTAAAATGATGGAACCTGACATGATCGTTCGATTACAACTAAATTCAGAACAAACAAACTAAATTGACGGATATGTTAATATAAATATTCGTGCGTTCTTTAAAAAAACATTGCCATTCTCTTAATTGTTATAAAGACTAAATTGATGAAAGGCTAGAGATGACTGTGTCAGTCTTTATGCAGCCCAGACACTTATATCGAATAGCCTACTTAAACTGTTTGTAGGTCATATTTAATCGAATTGATCTATACGATTAATAAACTACCATGACAAGATAGATTACCAGATATTTTTTTTTTTTGAGTAGTTAATAGTCTAATGTAGTTCACATGTCTCAGTGAGAACTTGGACAAGCTGTAAGAAATGCATGTTGCCAAGCTTACCTATGCTCTAGTCAAAAATTATAATATTGTAGTGAAGTTGGTTCACGCGTCGTTTCCTATCTTTTGTATAGCTGCTTACATTACATTATGTTCAGTGTTATTATGCAGTCTATTACGTGTAGATATGTAGACAGCACAACAGCATCCTCTGCGAGGAACCTCGAGATCCACAAAGAGTCAGATCATCTCAGAAACAAGGTGGTTTATTTCGTTACAAATAAGGATGTGTTACGGTTTCTTACCTCTTTCATGTCCAATTAGGATGTCTGTATGGTTTAGATATTCCACTTCTTCTGTGTAATTTTGTGTGTAGGCAGTGTTGGATCCCGCATTTCGGGATTCAGTCCAACGAACTTTTGCAAATCCTTTAGCGTGAATTCTAAGCGATTTCACACGAATTTCTCCGGTTACTTCGATTACGACCCTTCCTGAGACCGAATCCCCGCTTGCAAAAACGGGGACATTGCTTTCATTGTGACAGTCGTAGTTTACTGTGAAGCTCTTTACCTTTCCTAGCACCATGGTTAAAAAATATGTAGCTACAAATAAAAGACTATGAAAAATAATCTCATAAGGAAAAATGCTGTATTCTAACACTGATCAATATTTTTGCCCTGCAAAAGCAGTGGGCATGATCAGTGCTTTCTGTGACAACAATTCATTGAATGAAGGCTTAACAGCAATGGATGCTGTCATCGTCTGCGAGTTGGTCTCTGGTCAAAGACAAGGAACTTTCGTCGCTCAGCTCACTTTAAGGAAGGATTTTGTGAAAAACAACCTATAGAGCATGCGCAGCCTTTCAGCTGCCCCCTCCTTCCGCCTAATAAAACAAGGGAGAGCAGTGTAGGCTGGGAGCCAATTGACAAGTTTTGTTAAACAGCTGATAGGCCTGCAAGCCCATTCTTATATCCAGGGTAAATCACTCGCGTTTAATATCATATGAACAGTTGAAAAACAACATATAGAGCATGCGCAGAACTTCCTTCTGCCTAATAAAACAAGGAAGAGCAGTGTAGGCTGGGAGGTAATCATAGACAGGAGGTATTTGACAACTTTGGTTAAACGGCTTGATAGGACTGCAAGTCCATGCTTACATCCAGGTTAAATCCTTAGCATTTAATATCATATGAATAGATGAAATTAAAAAAAATTCGAACAAAACTGGGACCACTGGCCTAGGCGATGCTGATACCCTTTCTAGCAAAGTTTGTCCATCTCCTGGCTATAGGGTATCTCATTGTTAAGTGATTTGGTTTTAATATTATATTACCTCATCATGACGGCACAACATTTTAGTAAGATATCAGGCCTAGATGGAAAGTACTGTAGCCCTTCCACCTGTGCAAGAATATAAACATGTGAAAAGGCCTATTTGCAAGGGGACACAAGCGTTCAAAAATAACAATTTTATCACATGAAATACTAATACAGAGGGGAAAAGGAAACTACGAAATAATAACTACGACTACACAAAGAGGTTGTTGGTTTGAGTCAAACTATGGTGCCCTGGTGCATTGCAGACTTTGAGGCACGGGACACCATCTCGTGGCTATATTTGAAATCACTGTGAATGGATGCATTAGAGCAGGGGTCACCAACCCTGGTCCTGGAGAGCTACCGTCCTGATTGTTTTCACTCCAACTCTAATCTAGCAGACCTGGTTTTAATAATTAGCTGGTTTATAAGATGAATGAGGCTACATTATGTGATTGGAGTGAAAACCTACAGGGTGGTAACTCTCTAGGACCAGGGTTGGTGACATTACACCTGTTGCCCTCATGTTAATCAACAGCACCAATCGATTTCATGGGTGATGTTGAATTGACACAGTGCATAACAATGTGAAAATCCATAATTTATAACATTAGCACGGCTAACTAAAGTGCGATTAAAACTGGAGGAATGCTTTAACTTTCAAGACGCATTGTAAATGACCTTATTGAAACTTGTCCTCCGTCCTTCTGATCAATGCATCTAAAGGCCAAACTAACCAAACGGTAATCGTAGCTACAGGTATTATAACTTAATACCGTTGCTGTCATGATTACGGTGTAACCTACAATCTATGGGTGTCGCACAAAAATAGATGTATGTCTCCCTCTACTGTTTAAAGAAAGCCATTACGTATTTCTGCCTATGGCCATTGGCCACAGTACCGCAGAGGTTTTGCCTGCATTTTCTTTCAGAATGCTTTTTAGGACAACAACTGGGCCACCGTAGGCAGCAGCGTCACTGCTTGAGTTACGGATAGAAAGTGATCAACGTGCATTTAACATAGACTGTAAAAGATAGTATTTAACCGAACGTAGAAGGTAAGTTACTTATAGAACAGGTTAAAGTATGGTTTTAATTATTTAGAATTAATTTGAGCATTCAAACAAACCCACTGCAGTATTTCAATGATCTTATTTCCAGATTTACAAAAGTAGTTTAATTTGTCATAAATACGAGCCACCACTGTATCTTAGCTTACATTTGTTAGCTAACGGTACACGTTAGCTAGCTAGCCCAAGTAGCTACCTACAGATGTATATGGTTGGAATGTAGCTACTGTAGTAGCATTGTTCATTAGCCAGGCTACAGCATTCGATGCTTTCTTTAAACAAGTACTGGCTCCTGAATATTATTTACATCCAAATGTTTTGAGGGATATACTGTTTAATTAGATAGCTAAGTGGTGTCTTTTGGCTAGATTACGAGGCGTTATTTGAGCTATTAGATCTCCAGTTAGCTAAAAGACATGAACTACAGTACACTGCTGCGTTGTTGCCTCAAAGTTAGGCAACAACGTTAACACACTGTTAACGTCAGCTGGCTTAAGGGAAATGAGGGGCAGATGTGTTTACGAAAACATCAGTAAACGATTCAGTCAGCTGCCGTTAAATAAGTTGCATCAGGGGACATGATTTATGATATAGCTAACTGGATAAGTATATAGATCATTTTACCTTTACTGTAGTGCCTAGTTAGCGGACAAGTCCCTGGCACCTGCCTTAACGTGTTTTACTACAATACATTTATTTCTTACCACATAACTAGGTGTTCTAGCTAATTAAAGTTCAGAAGTATGTGTAAGCCAACTATATTAATCATGTCCCTATTTTTCATCGTTTTTTATGAAGTTCCATTTCATTGGTGTATATTTATTATACGTGCATGTTCACACACTTTCTCTTTTTTGTTTGTGTTATTGGTTCTTGGCTGTGCACAGGTAAACAGATGGCATCAACGATGATCTCCGTCCACACTACAGCCTCTCGCTTTGCCCTGCTCCAGCTGGAGTCTGACTCAGACTCCGACTCCGAGTCGGGGAAGACGAAGAGTGTCCAAAACCCTGGAAAGGCTCGGCCAGGGAAGACCACCGGTGGGAAACCTACGGCGAGCAACGACAAGAAAAAGGAGAAGAAGAAGAAGAAGAGAGAGCAGCAACAGAGCGAGGCAAACGAGGTGACTTGTAGTGGCATTTCAAGTCCCTTTTAGACACCAATCCTGACGTCACTTCTTAGTTTTCACTTTCCCTTATTTAATATACGCTTGTCGACTAATTATGACTCCTGTCTTCTGTCCCAAGTTAAGAAATATTGCTTTTAAGAAGCTCCCACAGAGGTCCTCAGCCCCGCCACCCTCTCTTTCACTGCAAAGTGTTGCGGACGAGTTGCTTCATCCCTCGGCAGGGGACCAAACCGTGCTCCCGGAAGGCTGGCAGCAATGGAAACAGAGGGATGATCAGGTAGGTTCCTGGCAGACCTCATTTTACTCATAGAAAACCATGGTCCAGAAAATATCCCTTACCTAGTGTTCAGACTAAGGTGGCACGGCACCGGGGTTACATTCTGTCATGGAACCCTGCTAAGGGATTGGGGTTCGTATATATATATATTGGCCTATGTTAACGTTAAACGAGTTGATCAGTATTGTTCATGGATGTTTTCCTGTTTTCATATTTCCCACTGTTTACCTTCCGCATAATTTCCACTAAATCCAGCTAACGAGCGAGCTGTACGAGGCAGACCTGGAGAAGGCGCTGATAATGAGTAAACTGGAGTTTGAAAAGCACAAACAGGTACCAAGCTGGCTCGTCGCAGCACACTGTAGCTTAGCGTCTAGCACAGAAACATGGACAGATGTCTGCACGTTCGGCTCCCACCAAAACCTCTTGCACTGATGTAACAATAAAGCAGATGCTGTTCTTTTAAATGTCCTCCGTCAGGATGACCACAGCACAGACACTCCCTCCCCCAAGTCCAGAGGAACAGCGGGGGCAGCGGTAGGCAAAAAAGAAAAGAAGAGGAGCCAGCAGGGCAAAGACAAGAAGACGACCGTCTCTCTGAAGGACTTCCAGGCAGAAGGCGGTGAGACGAGAAAGGCCCCTGTGTTAATGATGCAGTCTGCACTTCCTTCATCCTTTTAGTGTGCTTGTTGATTCTTGAAGAATGCAACTTCCAAATGCCTCATCAGTGTAGCTTCAACTCTCATATAACCCATCATTTCAGTCAGGTTTCACTGATGTCTTGAAGTGATGGTTCAGAGTAATATAACCCTAGGGTTTTTTGCACCTTCACCTCGAGCCAAATAACCCCCATAAGCTTTTTCCCTTGTTATGACATTGGTCGAGTTCGCGCTATCAGCCGAAAAGCTTAGTACAGGTGCTAATGGAACCAATGGTATAACTCGTAAATAACCAATTTGTATTACTATAGAAGTTTGGTACCATTCCGGGCATTATTAGTGGGGTTATTTACATGATACACCCTTGGTGCCATTAGCGCCTGCACTAAGCCACTTGTCTGATAGCGCTAACTCGACCAATGTTATAACAATGGAAAAAAGCTTGAGGGGGGTGTTTGGCTCGAGGTGAAGGCGCAAAGGACCCTAGGTTTATATTACTCCGAACCATCACTTTAACGGCCCCACTCAACATCTTCAGTTTTTTATGTTTGCTTGGTTGGTTGTATTACACTCAAACAAGAACGTTCTCTCTTTGCAGATCAACAGAATAAGAAGCAGGAGAAAGAGGTGGGGATTAGTGTGCTTGTTTTACTGTGTTAGGTGTACAGTGCTTCAGTTGCTCTCAAGTCAGAATTGTGTGTGTGTGGTGCATTAAGGTGCTGTTTTCATTGATAACATTACTCCATCTACAGGAGCCCAAGCTGTCCACACCTCCAGAAGACCGGTTTTTCAACAAGCTTGAGGATGACGTCAGCAAAATTGTACAGCGAGAAAAAAGACGGGATCAGTTTTCCAACAGCACCGGCCTTGAGGTCACGACTTCAACAGAACATGAACCGGTGAGAATGCGTGCAAGTAGTTTCTGTCCAACCATCACTGTTTGTGTGTGATTGATATGGACAATACAGCTTTTTAGGGACTATGTAAGACAACTGAGGATGAGGTAACGGAGTCCTGTCCTACCCATAGAAATAGAAAGGATAGAAAGGCCATTGAACTGCTTGGCGTGGTCATTCGATTAGTACACAACAAAATGGCGATTGTTATTAGTTGGCAAGGTGACAACACGCAAATCAGTTTAATGTGGAAGTAGGCCGCTAGATCTTTGCAATGGAATGGTACACATAAAAATGGCTGCCTCTCTGACCATTCTGCTACATTGATATGATTTGGAATGGCCTTTCTATCCATTCTATTTCTATGGTCCTACCTCTTAGGACCCACGAACTGAGCAGCTGAAGGATGACCTGGAGAAGAAAGACCAAGAAATTTACAAGTTAAAGAAAGTAATCTCACAGTGGGAGGTGAGACATTTTACTTGTTCAACAACAACGAGAGTAGTTGAAGGATTTGTTAGTGTTGTATATTATTATTAATATTATTATATATGTATGTATGTGTATATATATATATATATATATATATGTATGTATGTATGTATGTGTGTGTGTGTATGTATGTATGTGTGTATGTATGTATGTATGTATGTGTGTAGATATAGATATAGATATATATAGATATATATATAGATATATATAGATATATAGATATAGTATATTATTAAACATTTACTTATCAAATAATTGTACTCTGAGTCCTAGAAATACGTAATTAGAGCAAATAAAGACATTATTCCTAAAGCCTGAGTTTCGTCATGAGGAAAAAACTCAAACCTAGGACGGTTCCAATTATATAGACAGCATGACATAATTTTACAGTAACTTAATACTGGAACTTATTACAGGAATTAATACTGATAACTTTTGGCCTGATGGATGGCATTATTTGAATATTAACCAATAGCTGTCCTTGGAATCATCATATATTCAACTGGTTTTATCTAGGTGTCAGTAAGTCTGGGACTTTCATCCCAGGCTTAATGTCTGTGTGTTTCTCACCTCTTTGCTGAGGCAATTGGCCTTTAGATAAATACCATTTGGTCAAACTGGATTCAGCTCACCCACACTGCATTTCAATAGACATCCTTGCATTCTTAATTAAGCTACCCTGTCGGTCCCCTTCTGCAAGGAACAGCTGCCTTTTACCATGAAACAATTGAAAGTCCCTTTCCCAATATTGTGTAACTTTTATCCCTACTGCATCGTGTTCATGATCCATAGCTTTTAAGAAAGACCAAACAATACAGAGTAATATTTATAGTAACCATAACAACCACTTCTAGACATTCTGATATAGATCTTGACTAATTGCTGATCCTTGAAACAGATCTTGTATCGTTTATAGTATACAGGAACCCAATGCAATGTGCCGACTCTTCTCATAGTATTGCTACATTACACTGCATATTTCTTCAAAACTAGTTGGTTCTTGTTCTGTTAATTTACCATGACAAGGAGAAACCTACTATATTATTACTTCCAGATTGAGAACCCTCAACATGGGATTTGAGGAAAGTCTGTAAATGATTTAATAGGCTTAAGACGGGATACTGCTATCATACATTGCTATCATACATTGACAGGTATATTACCTTCAGATATTGAGTGTTTGTAAAACTCTGAGTTGCTTTACTTCTCAAATCTCAGGTGAAATACAAAGAAGTGAAAGCCAGAAACTCTCAACTCCTGAAGATGCTGCAGCAGGGAGAGAGTGAGTACAGCTACTGACAGTCCCCGGCTTAGCACTAACGTGTTATTATCCTGACTCAGTCCCAGGCTAGAACTAACATGTTATTATCCTGACTCAGTCCCAAGCTAGCACTAACGTGTTATTATCCTGACACAGTCCCAGGCTAGCACTAACGTGTTATTATCCTGACTCAGTCCCAGGCTTAGCACTAACGCGTTATTATCCTGACTCAGTCCCAGGCTTAGCACTAACGCGTTATTATCCTGACTCAGTCCCAGGCTTAGCACTAACGCGTTATTATCCTGACTCAGTCCCAGGCTTAGCA
>JACXGM010017604.1:0-12593 GCA_016801145.1 Umbra pygmaea | reverse complement strand
CACCATGAGATTTAGAAGTGGACTGAAACACTATGGGTGAGACAGAAGGAAGAACAGGTTGTGGTGCTGCTCACTCTTGCGAGAGCATTTGCAGGATGCAATGCTAGAGAGTAAATAGTTAATGACCAGGGACAGAATTTCCCGACGGAGCCATGTGTGTGGCCTCAATGTTTTCCCAATGTATTCCTTTTAGCCAAAGTGGCCATTGTGCCCCTGGGCTGGATGTAAAATGATTTTTCTCCCAACACTGGCCTGTTTATTTTCCATCCATTTATTCAACAGCATGCGCAGTGGCAGTCAGTCTGTGCACTGATGCCTAAAGTTACATGCAAAGTTCTGTTTAGAAACAATAATATCTTTAAAGGTACAATATGCAGTTTTCCAAAACAATAACAAAAGGTGTACTAAAAAAGCAAACATCACGATACCTATATTATATATATATATTTCTTAGTTGTGTACTTACATTATCCTAAATGTTTCCACCAACTTTCAAACCCAGAGAAATTTGTAATATAATTTGAAGAAACGGGAAGTTTCATTTTGTCTTCCGTCAATGGCGTCATATAACCTTTGACTGCTCTAGTTGCTCTAAGTTCCAGGGAACCGCCAAACATAACGTAAGTAAAGTTATCTGCCAGAGACACTAGATTGGAAGGTTGTCATTGACGACGATAACAAAACCCATGATCCCACGCTACTTCCCGATATCATCCAAGTACATATTTTGCTATTGTTTTGATTGAGAGCCCCCTGGCGGCCAAAAACGACATATTTTACGTTTAAGTGAGACTTAGTTTTCTTGATTTTTCGCCCATTGATCATAATGTTTTTTTACCATTACTTAGTTTAAATGAGCAAGAAAGTTAACAATCTGTTATCAGTTGCTACATGATGTAATAATATTCTCATAAAGACTCCTGTATAAGTAGCTCTGTTACCATGGTAACAGCCTGCCCTCTGTGAAAGCTGAACATTTGTGTCTTAATTGAGCTTTATACAATACCACATTATTTTGTATCTACACCAGCAGTGAAAAGTTTTACAACACCTCAAATTCTCAATGTTTAATGTCTCTGAAGTTAAAGCATAGGGCAAAAATTATAATTTGAAATGAAAAAAAAGTTATGGAATGGATTTGTTTAGCAACATTTTATCTACATATGTGACTCACTTAAGTAGCCAGATTTTGCGCATATATCAGCTGAACACGTGTGGTATTCTATCAACAAAGGAAATCAAATATTGTTTGGAAAGTTCTTCGGAATTGTTTGGAAAGTTCTTCCCACACTGTTTCATAGGTTCCCACAAATTTGTTGCACTTTTAGTTTCACTCTTCTTCCCAGTTCATCCCAAACCAGCTAGGTAGGGTTTAAATCAGCAGACTGTGCCATGATTGGATGCCTGCCGTCTTGTTCTTTTATTCTAAGGTAGTTTTGACATAGCCTGGCGGTGTATTTTGGGTCATTATCTTTCTGTAGTGTGAACCGCTAACCCCCTAGGCGTATATCAGAGGGTATTACACGGTGCTGCAAAATGCTGTGTTAGCCGTTTTGGTTCAGGTCGTCACAGATCAAGCAAAAGAGCCCCAGACCATCACGCATCCTCCACATTTGACACTCTGTGTCACATACTGATGAGACATCCTTTTGCTACAAAACCCAGACATGATCATAGAAGATTTTGATCAACAGATGATCATGTACATACACGATCAACAGAAGATTTTGACCAACAGATGATCATGTACATACATGATCAACAGAAGATTTTGATCAACAGAAGATTTCCAATTTTGATTTATTGGTCCATATAATGGTCCTTAATGTATTCTTGAGTACAGTTTGTGCTTCATGGCCCAGGTAATCTTCTTTTCCTTATTTTGCTTTTTTCGCAATTGCTTTTTTACGGCCACTTGACCTGGCAAATCTGCAGCTCGAAGCTTCTCTTTACAGTTAAAACTGAGACTTGCTTACTTCGATCAGTGTTAAGCTATACTTAACTGTGTCCTGTGAACAAAGTGCTTACATAGCATCTAAACTCTGTTTCTGTCTACCTTCTATACCATGGTGTGTGTGTTATTTTAGTCTAAATTAACTTTACTGATATGCATGTTCTGTATAATAACAAAATCTGATTTTCTTTCTATACCGATCAGACATGCACTTCTGTATTATTTACAGTGTGTCACTAAACTTATCTCCATACCAACTTAGGGGTGTTGTCAGAGCACAAACAAAGAAGAACGTAAGAAAACTAAGCCCCATCAATTACAATAACTCATTCAGACAGCCATAGTAATTCAGTTGTATTTTAGGAAACAAAGGCATGCATTGCAGTGTATTCAGCCCCAGATGTCACAGCATTTTGTGGCTTTTAGAGCTTGAAGGAGAGAGTCTACACTAAATTTATGTCCCATATAGTGCAGAGCCCTTGCACTGCTGGTCAAAAGAATTCTCCTATATTCAGGATAGGTTACAGTTTGGGATACAACCACAAACTGTGGGTTATTTATTTCCTTGTCCTCCTGCTTTTTGGTGGATCTCTAGTACGGTATTTTCCGTGTTTGTCGTACGTGCTTCACAAGCCTGGAGAATGAGTGGCAGCTCAGAGGAGAACATTTGAGCTTTTCTAGGTTCCCTGCCTGCTCAATCAGAGCGAGCTGACTGCTGTCAGGAAGCCATGTTTGTAGAGGATTGTCTACCTGGTCAGTTGACTATAATGATTAGCTAGTTAAAGTAAGATAGGTGATGGCAATTTTGAGCAGATTATCAAATATCTCCTCGATCACTTAGGATATTGCTTTATAACTAGCTAGTTGTATTGTTTTTGTATTATTATTATTATTTTTTACGTTGCACCTCATACAGAAAAAATGTCACAAGGAAATATTGAACACACGCAGCAACCGAAATGCATTGCAGTCATGTTTCCAATGTAGATTTTCAGCAGCATGGCACCCTGTATTCCGCTGGTGGTTTGCTTCTAAAGCTAAGCAGAGTCAGGCCTGGTTAGTCCCTGGATGGGAGACCAATAAGTGGCGTTTGAGTACTTGCCTGATAAAACAACAGTGAAACAAACAAACAAACATGTTCCGTTGACAGTGAATAACTACCAGTGTAATTCAAGGAGTTGACTGTTGGATTTGAAAAGTTACCTCACTCTCTATCAGAACCTTGGTTTGCAAAACCTATAAACTTCTAAGGAGATTTAGAATTCATCTATGTATTGTGTAGGGATTATTTTCCAGAATGTCTCCAAAAATTAACTAAGAGAGATTATGCGATCGTGTGTGAATATATTTTTGGTTGTTATGATGAAATAGAGGCTGTTAATAGGCTAAGTAGCAGTGGTGACTATGCAGATTTGGTTTTCTAGAACGTAATTAAAATGATCCTCCATCTTCTGACCTTCCGCTCCCAAAAAATATCGTCATGCAGCTAATTTAATTGCCTACCATGCAACTGATTTTTTTAAGCATTGAGCAACCCATTTTTGCTCACACACAGACAGTTATCTAAAACCAGAAGTAACTTCCCTATTCCATTGAATGCCAAGATTGCCAGTAGTCTAGACTACAAAGTTTTAAAGGAAGTTGACAATAACTAGGCTACCCATTCTAAATGAGTAGGAGAGGCTTCCAAAAAAATATTTATTTTCATGGTTTCTTCCAAATTTCCCTCCCATTTTCACTTCTGAGTTTTGCAGTCAGTGGCTCAGTGCCTTCAGGCCTGTTGTGCTCCTGTAGAATGACGACTGAGCCATAATGTCTGCCTTTGTGATGGCTGACCTGCTCCACAGACTAAGTGGAGGGGGCGGTGCTGTAATTGGTGTAGATTATTGTTTGTGTTCAATCAGGCCAGTGTAACATACTGTAATAATTATGTTCTCAGAGGGGTTTTCTACCTGACCATTAGCCAATTGACGCACTTAAAAGCCTCTTTAGGTAAGCGCAGCAAGAACGAGTTGTTTTCAAATCTAGTTCTACATGTTTTCTGATTCGGACTGTGTTCGTTGCTGTGTTCAAATTTGTTCCGTTCATTACTTGCCTTTGCTCAAATGATCCCACTGATATCGGAGGCTCTTATCCATGGCTGTCAGCTGCTCATGTTGGAAAGCAAGCCTTGAGGAAAACAAGCATGTCAAAGCTCATCTCCCAATTTGTTATCTGAAAACCAACGTTTCTGCACTTGGTCCTTTCGTTGTAGTCGGACCGGCTAAACTAACAGATTCACAGCTGCCTAGTTTCCTGATGGACCGTATAATTATAGGAGGCCAATGGACATGTATGAGGTGACCAGGGTCTGACAAGGCTCCTAGCGGCTTAGTCCTGAATTCTCTAGCGGGGAAATCCCCCACCTCTGCAGGCTGGAGAAGACAGCTGGGCTGGGTGGTGCTGAGTTAACTTTAAAGTGGCCCCGCCAACAATTTGGTTTTGAAGAATATACAGTACTGTCAGGCAATTTGTGTGAAGTCTCTTACACGCGGTCCATGATTAGATTGTAGCCGGGATAAGCAGAGCTCTGTAGATCAACGGTTCTTCAACCAGTCCTGGGGACCCACAGCCATTCTGTGAATGTGTTGTTTCAGAGAGCTAGCCCACCTGATGCAAATGTTCTACTAATTCATGCCCTTTGCTGCTTGATGAGTTGGTTCAGGACAATAATGAAATTGTACAATGTTCAAGAGATGGAAACATCTCCCTGTGTTCACGCAGATCTGCAGTGTTGACTGAGATCAGTCCAAGCATTACACATAGCTAATATAGCACATACCATTTCTCTGTAGTTATTGGATATCAATACCTAATTAAATCACATGCATCTAGTTCAAATGAATCAAGTCTGTGTTGCCCAGCGACAGCCCCAAAACATCACTGCTCTAGAGGAGATCTGCATGGAGGAATGGGCCAAAATACCAGCAACAGTGTGTGAAAACCTTGTGTAGACTTACAGAAAACGTTTGACCTCTTTTAATTGCCAACAAAGAGTATATAACAAAGTGATTTTCAGGATTTTTTTTCCTAATTTTGTCTGTCATAGTTGAAGTGTACCTATGATGAAAATTACAGGCCTCTTTCATCTTTTTAAGTGGGAAAACTTGCACAATTGGTGGCTGACTAAATACTTTTTTGCCCCACTGTACATCCCCCTGGAGCAACGTTAGGGTAAAGCGCCTTGCTCATGGACACAACGACATTTGGCACAGGTGGGAATCGAACTGGCAACCTTACGATTACAAATGTGACTCCTTAAACATTCAGTCATCTAACCTCCTGATTCTAATAATTAGCTGGATGAAAACAATGTTTAAAAGATGACTTTGTGGGGGTCTGTGTGGCGTAGTGGGCTAAGTTTCTGCCTTGCAGGACAAACTATACCATGATAGTCAGTGGTTCGAGCCTGACTGGGGCTTCTCCAACTCTGCCTTGACCTCTGTCATGTCCAGCGCAAATTGGCATAACACTGCCCTGGATTTTGGATAGATAAGTCTGATTATCTACCTTGCCACGTTGCTCTCTAGTGACTCCTTGTGTGCAGATTGAGTGCCTGTAAATGAAATCACGTTAGTATAGTTGATGAGCATAAACATCCCACACATGATCTGACAAAAGGCGTCCGTGTTGGTTGAGCAGTGCAAAAAGAATGGACTTGGTTGGATGAACCATGTGAGCGCCCATCACCAGCCCACGTCTGTCAAAGTTGGGATTGCGGAGCTGCCGATGTATCAGGGTTATTAGGGAAAATTGGATCAGAACAATTGGGAGAGTAGAAAATGGGGAAAACAATACTGAAAGAATTTAAAGAAGATTACTTTGTGGTCTAAAGGATATATTCTTTTAGCAAGGCTATTGTCAAACGCTACTGTTAATACGTATTAAGGTGTGTAAAATTTGATAATCTTGGAAACCAATTTTTTCTGTGCACTTTTCAGCATCTTGATTTGTTCTGTTTAACATCTGATAGCCTGTTGAGAGAGAGTCCAAAAGGTTCAGGTGTGGCTTTCTGTCTTCATGACTTCATTAAAATGGTGTCCCAGCATGCTTTGCTCTGAGGTAAACCTCTATGTAGACAGAAGGCAGTAAATCACCCAGGCTCTGCTTCAAAGAGCACTGGTGGTATTTTGATACCAGCAACTATGCAACATTGCTGCTAATTGGATATTTCAACTATTTACAATTGTTTTTATATTAGATAATATCAGATAAGTTTGGATTGTTACAAAAATGTATAAATTTCCCATCAACAGAACAAACCTCATTTTATGAGTTCATTTTTTTTATTTTTTATTATCGTTTCCTTGCAGTATTTTAGCAACAAATAGTTTGGTAAGAATTGGGACGGTTTGAGAATGACCAGATCATCATTTTGGTAACGGCAAACTACACACCAACATAACGGAAAGGCTACATCAGCAGATGTTGAGTAAAGTTAGCTGAAGTGTTTTATTACTTTCCTGTTTCTCTTGGCTGATTTTTCTAGTGGACAGCCTTATCCAACTGGCCTCCCCAAACCTCCACCCAGGCCTCCCAGACATCGCCATTATTCTTTGATCCCTTATCTGGCACACCTTAGTTTGTCCATTAGTCATCTGGATTTGACTAACGTGAACCGTCTAGGGTGGGCCGAGGAGAGACAGTCTGTTTTAGAGAATGTTAACCCCGGTCTCCATTACCTACGTGTAAAGAGACGGTAGGTGTGGAAAGAGGACTTAACCCCTGGCTAAAATCTGGAGCTTAACTAACAGTGTACATTAGTTCTTTTATAGATTCAGCTGTGCTAAAATACACCCCTTCTTCTGAGTAATATGTCTCTCAGAAATAGATCTGAGTTTGCTAGATAGGGTTGTTAATGGGTGCTGACTTTGACTCATTTCCTTCAGGGAAAATATTGTTTGAAACTTAGGCTGTCAAAAGAAGGAGGATGAAAGCGTCATTTTTCACTTATCAGGAATAAACAAACATCAACGAGTCTTTTGGTCTGTTGATGTGGGTCACAATTACCAGGCTCCAGATTGATGCAACGAGACTGAAAAAAGTGGGCTTGTCCATAGATGCTAATCTAAAGGTGCTAACCTTTAAATCAAAGCAAAATATGCATAATAGCTTTAATAGTGAATTTCAGTAGGTTGGGAAAACAAATCTGTCTCACACTGGTGACCCCTTCATGAAGTTCAAACTCCTGGCTACCTGTTCACATCCCTGCTGTGAAGACTACCAGAGAACAGAAGTCTTTCACGTCTGCAGCCATTGGCCGTCTGAACACAGGCAGGTGTGGTCAGGCAAGCCTTGTCAAAGTTTTTTTATTTGTGCTTGCCGTGAACACATGAGGATATATAGACTGGTAATGATGCCTGCCAACTCATGACACTTGTTGAGCATCACTAGTTTTAACTTAATTGACAGCTGCAACACAATAAATTAGTAGTGTTAATTATAATTACATTTTAGTCATTTTATCGGACACCTTTATGCAAAGTGACTTATTCGGTACAGGGACACAACGACATTTGACAAAATTGACATAGTCGGGGATCGAACATACCTTTGTCCTGCGGCCTGAATTTAATTTAAAGTTATATATATATATATATATGTTTTTACACAGGAATAAAACATGGACAATATAACCAATTTTGGAAAATACTCATTATTTTGTCCGTAATATGTATTTGTTTCTAGTCAGATATTGTGAAATGACAATTTTGCTATTCTAATTTGTCTGTATTTTGTATTTTTTAAGTCGATATTTTCAACCCCTGGATTTCACTAGTCCTAAAACATTGTTTTTGTATTTTTTTGTAGTTTTCAAGAAAGATACATAGTGCATGTTTAAATAAAACTATATGGTTTCCCTGATGAAAATGAAACATGGGAGTAGAGATGATATAGGCTTGGCAACGCTAAATGTAATGATGGTATTTTTAATGACCATTTGTCCGTCACAGGTGATAGGAGGAACAAAGACGGCGTACAGATGGAGTTTAAGTCCAACCAGTGGTTTGGAGCCAGTGTGCGGTCATACGGAGAACACATTCTGGTGAGGATCAGCGTGTAATAGCTAGCAAGGTCTAATGATAGATACCAACATCCTGCTCCTATTGGCCCAGCCACCTTTTGCCCTACTGATGCCTGAGGCCCTGTGACAGTGTTACTGGTTGTCCCCCCATGACGATGGGCCGCCCCAGAATTGTGGTTTGACCCTGCTGTAGCTGAGTGCTGTATAATAACCTGCGTAAGCCTGGTTGACACAAGGTCACCTGTTGTCCACCATGTTATATTACGCATATACTGTATGTGTCCCTGTACACTGAAACACACTTCCGTGGTGGTTTACTTTTCCCTCAGGCCTGTGCTCCACTCTACCAGTGGAGTACGCACACTTTGAATGAGAGGGAGCCAGTTGGGACGTGCTTCCTCAAGAAGGGAGCAACCGTTGTGGAATACTCACCGTGTCGAACAAGTGAGTTAATTTGAGAATACCTATTAAATGTGCAGCCCATATCCGTGTCATGGTAACTGGGCTCATATCTTTTAAATGTACTAGTGGTTGAACTGCTGTGGTTTGTGATAACTTCAAAAATAAGAGATGACTAAATTGTGCGGTTTTTGTTACTCTGGACAGGTGCTAGCTCTCCTGAGGGGCAAGGTTTTTGTCAGGCTGGCTTCAGTATTGACTTTGTCAAGGTATGTATTTTATAATCTGTTTGATATGTTTTTTGTGCATATTAGAGGAATATGTTAATGTATCACATTAGAGGAACATATTGATACATCCATGTTAAGGGAACACATGGATACAGTCACATTAGGGAAACACATTGATACATTCACGTTAGGGGAACATGTCGATACATCCACTTTAGGGGAACACATTGATACATCCATGTCAGTGGAACACATTGATACATCCATGTCAGTGGAACACATTGATACACCCATGTTAGAGGAACATGTTGCTACATCCATGTTAGAGGAACACGTTGCTACATCCATGTTAGAGGAACACGTTGCTACATCCATGTTAGAGGAACATGTTGATACATCCATGTTAGAGGAACACGTTGCTACATCCATGTTAGAGGAACATGTTGATACATCCATGCTAGGGGAACATGTTGATACATCCATGTCAGTGGAACATGTTGATACATCCATTTTAGAGGAACACATACAGCCACATTTGGGGAACACGTTGATTCAAACATTTTTTACATTTACATTTTAGTCATTTAGCTGATGTTCCTATCCAGAGCGACTTACAGTAATTTCGGGTAAAGTGCCTTGGTAATCAAAAATTTTGAGAAGTGTGGGTTTTTGTTTTTCCACCCGACCACAAGTTCTCAATGGGATTAAGGTCTGGGGAGTTTCGCGGCCATGGCCACAAAATTTCTATGTTTTGTTCCCCGTGCCACTTAGTTATCACTTTTGCCTTATGACAAGGTGCTCCATCATGCTAGAAAAGGCATTGGTCAACACCAAACTGTTCTTGGATGGTTGGGAGAAGTTGCTCTCGGAAGATGTGTTGGTAACATTCTTTATTCATGCCTGTGTTTTTAGGCGAAATTGTGAGTGAGCCCACTCCCTTGGCTGAGAAGCAACCCCACAAATGAATGGTCTCAGGATGCTTTACTGTTGGCATGACACAGGACTGATGGTAGCGCTCTCCTTGTCTTCTCCAGACAAGGTGTTTTCTGGATGGCCCAAGCAATCGGAAAGGGGATTCGTCACAGAAAATTACTTTAAAAAAAGTCCATTCCATGTACCTTTGCAGAATATCAGTCTGTCCCTGATGTTTTCCTCTAGAAAAGTGGCTTCTTTGCTGTCCTTCTTGAGACCAGGCCTTCCTCCAAAAGTCTTTGCCTTGAGATGCACTCACACCTGCCTGCTGCCATTCTGAGCAAGCTCTGCTCTGGTGTTGCCCCGATGCTGCAACTGAATCAACTTTAGGAGACATCCTGGCACTTGCTTGATTTTCTTGGGCCCCCTGATGCCTTTTTCACAACAATTAAACCTCTCTCCTTGAATGTTCTTGATTATCTGCTAAATGGTTGACTTAGGTGCAATCTTACCAGCAGCAATATCCTTGCCTGTGAAGCCCTTTTTGTCCAAAGCAATGATGACTGCACATGTTATCTTGCAGGTAACCATGGTTGACAGAGGAAGAACAATGATTTCAAGCATCACCCTCCTTTTAAAGCTTCCAGTCTGTTATTCTAACTCAATCAGCATGACAGAGTGATCTCCAGCCTTGTCCTCAGCAACACTCTCACCTGTGTTAACGAGACAATCACTGACATGATGGCAGCTGGTCCTTTTGTGGCAGGGCTGAAATGCAGGGGACATTTTATTTTTGGGATTAAGTTCACTTTCATGACAAATAGGGACTTTGCAATTCATTGCAATTTATCTGATCACTTTTCATGACATTCAGAAGTATATGCAAATTGCCGTCAGCAACACTGAAGCAACAAATTTTGAGGAAACCAAAACTTGTGTTATTCTCAAAACCTTTGACCACGACTGTATAACCACATCCACAGTAGAGAAACATGTTGGTAGAACCACAGTAGAGGAACATGTTGATAGAACCACAGTAGAGAAACATGTTGATAGAACCACAGTAGAGAAACATGTTGATAGAACCACAGTAGAGGAACATGTTTATATTGTTTTAGTCATGGATTTTTAAAACTATGTACACACTTATTTCTACTAAATTAAATAATAACCAGTTAATGTATGCTTTCTATCTTTGTCTTGATTTTTATTTTCTTCTTTTCCAACAGAATAATAGGATGGTTGTAGGAGGCCCTGGGAGTTTCTATTGGCAAGGTAAGTGGGGAGTAATTCTATATATTTACTGAACAGGTCTGCTATTCCTCGGCATTAGCAGATAGACATCTTGTGCTCTGTTTCTCCCTCTTAAGATGAACCATGCATTGATGCACTGAATTTGTGGTAATGCTTCACTTAGTGCCTAATTATAGCTGTTGTCAATGCAGTGATGCTGTGTTTAACTAAAGCAGTTTCCTGTGCATCTAAATGACGTGGCTTTACTGCATTGTGACAATCAACTGGAGACAGTGACAAGGGTACATTGTTCACATGGTGGTGTGTGTGGTACGATTTCACATGTGTTTCTATGTTTATACACAGTAATTTTATACACAGTAATTTCACATGTGTTTACATATTTATGAGGAATGGTGTATCTTGAAACTTTGGAGAGATTTTCTAAATGTTTTTTGTTAGGGGGAAGCTGAATGGGGCTCTAAGGATTAATGGCTGTGATGGTGGATCGGCGCCATCTCTGCTGCTCCGTGGTTCAGTGTCACTGCATAGTTCCACAATGCCCCCTTGTTTAACGGCACCAACACCAAACCTGGAATTAAAACCTATTTAAACAGCTTCAAGTGTTTCCTTTAGGCTTCCTTGTTGGCCAATGGAAAGGTTTGGCTCCTTTGCATTTTTTGTCGGATGCGATTGTTCAGCGGCGAGCACAGTCCAGCACTATCATGCCCAGATAAAAGGAATCGATCCTGGGCGTTAGCTGACTCACTAGCTACTTCATTAGGTACACCTTGCTAGTATCGGATTGGACACCCGTTTGCCTTTTGTGGCATAAATTCAACAAGGTGCTGGAAATATTACCCAGAGATTTTGGTGCTTTATTTACATTATTGCAACACGTGGCTGCTGCAGATGACTCAATCCAGCCCATCTGGCACCAACAACCATGCCACGTTCAAAGTCACTTAAATTCTTAAATTCACTTCCCCATTCTGATGCTTGGTGTGAACTTGTGCAGATTGACTTGACAATGTCTACATGCCTAAATGCATTGACTTGCTGCCACATGGCTGATTAGATATTTGCGTTAATGAGCAGTTGAACCGGTGTGCCTAATGGTTTGGTCGGTAAGTGTAATTTCCAGTAGTTTGTGAATGTCTGGCTTTGGTGTTATAAAGTAAATCAGACCAATCAATGTTTGTGCTAACATTATTTTTCTGCTGAATGACTGTTATTAGTTGAAGTTGCATTCCTTTGGGTGTGCTGGAAACCACAACATCCGGGTGGTTAGTCATTGAAGCAAATACAAACTTATTTAACATTTTTAATAGGATGGCTCATTGGCTGCCATTGTCCTCCATGTTGGTTAGGTTTGAATAGGATGGGGGTGGGCATTTTGTATGGGTACTGAGCTGTCAACATTTTTTGTGTTTGCCTGCATGCCAACTTTCCTGAATATAGGCCAGCTTCTGTACAGCTCCTAAAGAAACTCTGTGGAGTTGAGAAAGGATTAATTCACACAGAAACCAATGCACAACTCTATCCAGGCGTTGTTGTGTGCCACAGATATGTTTTAAAATATAACATACTGATAGTTTTATGGATTTGTTGTGTGCCACAGATATGTTTTAGAATATAACATACTGATAGTTTGATGGATTTGTTGTGTGTACCAGACATGTTTTAGATTATAACATACTGATAGTTTGATGGATTTGTTGTGTACCACAGATATGTTTTAGAATATAACATACTGATAGTTTGATGGATTTGTTGTGTACCACAGATATGTTTTAGAATA
>JACXGM010017603.1:0-19625 GCA_016801145.1 Umbra pygmaea | reverse complement strand
CGTCCACACTGTTTTATCCATTGTAGGCACCGCTCACGTTGTGTTATCGGCTTTGGGAAGGGAAAGAACACAACTCCTCCAGACAATCTCTCGGGGTATCTAATGTCCGATTTACAAATGCTGTTGGCGCACCGCTTTACCGTCCTGCTTGGAGTCAATTTTTGTCGGACCTGCTCACATTGTAACGGTTGCTATGATGCGTGATTGGACAATGGCAGTTTTGGGGGAGGGGCCGGCGATAGGTCAATTGGTTTTGTGAGCTCATTAAGCCTTGAACGTCATAGACAGGTGCATCCAATCATGAGAAAAGGTATTTAAGGTGGCCAATTGCAATTTGTTGTTCTCTCTGACTCTCTTCTGAAGAGTGGCAACATGGGGGCCTCAAAAGAACTCTCAAATGACCTGAAAACAAAGATTGTTCAACATTATGGTTTAGGGGAAGGCTACAAATAGCTATCGCAGAGATTTAAGCTGTCAGTGTCCACTTTGAGTAACATAGTGAGGAAATGGAAGACCACAGGCACAGTTCTTGTTAAGGCCAGAAGTGGCAGGCCAAGTAAAATGTCGGAGAGGCAAAGGATGGTGAGAACGGTCAAAAACAGCCCACAGACCACCTCCAAAGACCTACAACATCCTCTTGCTCCAGATGGTGTCACTGTGCATTGTTTAACAAGTCAGTGCACTTTGCACAAGGAGGAGCTGTAACGGTGAGTGATGTGGAAGAAGCCTTTTCTGCACACACGCCACTAACAGAGTTGCTTGAGGTATGCAAATGCAGATTTGGACAAGCCAGCTTTATTTTGGAAGAAGGTGCTGTGGACTGATGAAACAAATATGGCACTATTTGGTCATAACAACGGGCGTTATGCATGGCGGCAAAAGAACACAGTGTTCCAAAAACAAACACTTGCTACCCACAGTAAAATTTGGTGGAGGTTCCATCATGCTGTGGGGCTGTGTGGCCAGTGCCAGTACTGGGAATCTTGTTAAAGTTGAGGGTCGCATGGATTACAATCAATTTCAGCAGATACTTGAGAATACTGTAGAGGAATCAGTCACAAAGTTGAAATTACACCAGGGCTGATAATTTCGTTTTAAAGCATATTGCACATTTTCTGTTCATCCAATTAACCTCATTTCACTACAGAAATATTACTCTGTCCTTCAGTTATTTGATAGATCAAAATGAAATTGCTGATCCAAACACCCAATTATTTTGAACTGAAAATCATAGAAATTGTCAGGGGTGCTTAAACTTTTGCATACGACTGTATGTCAACGACGCAATCAAGGATACATTTATGCAGGTCATATAAAAAAGCTTGCTCATTGAAATTCCCAACAAAAAAAATTACTGTGATACGTGGACTTGACCTAGGATTTCTGGTATTTCTAACACATACAATTGGGCAGTTGGTGACTTACATCTTATGGAAACAGCATTGGCCAAATATTTATACAGAGCATTTGTCAAAATCAAATCAATTAATGTAGACTTTCTCAGTTGGCATACTATTTAGTTGTGATAGGTCACATTGCAAAACTGCTTAATTTTATCACCCTCTTGAGAATCCCAGTTCAAATGAAAATCTCCTCGGATAACTACTTCACTTGAAGTAAATGGTTAAGATATCAGTCAGCTGGTCCAGCATATGTCCCTCAGCAGAGGGAGTGCTTTAATATATCAGAGTTATATTACAGTTGATTCTAAACATTTTGGATTAGAGCAGGACTTCAACAAAGTCACTGTGAGATGGTCTTGGACAAAAATCGCAACACCTCCCGTACTTTATCAGATCTGAAAACATTATACCCATTAAGGGCAATATCTGCATCAGTTCTTTGTTAGCCATGTTTTTCAGATAGGATAAGGGTATCTGGTGTATTTTGGTACAAGGTTGGTACATCAGAATATTTACAAAGTCCAGCTTAGGCAATAGTCTCCTTATATTTAGATGTAGGAAACCAAGACCCTTTCAGTTTAAAAACATCTGAACATTCAATACATACAAGAGGTCTACTAACAGATTCATCAGAATATCTGGTCAGAATATTTTATGCGATTAGATTTTGCTTAACTACACCATTGGGCCTTAGACTGGGTCAGCCCTCCACAGGATTTACTCTAATAGACACACGGCAAGGAATATAAAATACAACTTTAAGCGAACATGGATCCTGATGCAGAACAGTCCAATCCTTCTAATCGAGTAGCTAGTTAACGGTCAGTTTAATTTTTAACACCTATACTAAAACCTAATGTCAAACAGATCATATGTTGAATTAACCCCCCCTTTTTGTCAATGTGTTTATAGAATGATTATTTGCTGCCAGTGATTGTTATTCAATATTTCACATAAAACTATGAAAAATGCATTGTATGGCTCTGAGAATGAGGAGTTATGTTTTCAGCAGTTTAATTTATTTGGATGTCAAATGTTTGATAAAACAGCAATATTCCTGGTGTTACATTTTATTTTCTCTGTGTTGATCTGAAATACAATTCATAGCCAGACAGTAGAAACATGTCATTGGTGAAATCAGAACAGGAAATAGAGACTATTTGGTGTTTCAGACCGCTGGAAGGTTTTACGCACAGCCGAACACACTGTAGCATTAACTTAGCTCTTCCACTTATAACCTGGTTGTTATAATTTTCCTGACTCTAGGTGCATGTATACTTGATGAACCCTTTCAAATCTATTTTCTACAGAAATGTGCACTGACTGTGGAGATTGTTTGGATGGGATTATATTGCTTAAATCTATTTTTTTAAACATTAAACTTATTCAAAGCCCCAATATTCACAGAATAGGAAACATTGTATTAAAAATGCAGGAATGGGTGTGGGAAAAAAGGAAATTGGTTCATTGCTGGACCTTGCCATTTTTTTATTGAGCATGAAAATGAGATACAGATCAGCCAGTCTTGTTCCTATTTTTCTGTTGCGGTCTTCTATATAGTGCCTCGTTGGACCAATGCAGCCATAAGGTTGTTCAACTCTAGTGTTTGTGACATCAGGCAACTTTGTAATGTACAGGAGGTTTCCATCTACAGTAGATGTTTTCATCGGGAAAAATCACAGTTTTATTTAGTGACACTTTGGTATTGTTTCAAAGGTCAAGTAATGTTGAATGGTCCTCTCTTGTCAACGACCCACCCCCCCAGCCTGTCCGTTAGTAGACGTGACCTCAGTCCTGTCCGTGAGAAGAGATGTACTGTCACTCTGGCAGGGAGCAGCTGCCTCCACAGTGACTAATGTACTTCCTGTCCTACACAGGAAGCAGAACCCCTCCTGCTCTCGTCCTTGGTCACACAGACCCCTCCCTCCCCTCATCCGGGTTCTGACTGACATTGAAGTCCCCAAATGTCCTCGTTGACATGTCTTCAATGTCTGTTTCCTGAGGAGTCTTCCTTCTCTCTCCCTGCAGTGCCTGTTGTCTCAGCCCAAGTTCTGGGCAGTGGAGGTGACTGCTCTCTGTCTGAGAACCAAGCTGGAGAAGGGAAGCTCTCGGCGTGTGGAAAGAGCCATGATGCAGACGCAGGTAAGAGAGATGAGGTCTACTCACAACTAGTTACTAAATATGACTATTTCTAGCCTCTCAGGCCAGATAAAGTATGAAATGCACTTCTAATTCAATTAATGCTGATCTTTAAAAAAAAGTTTAAACTTTTTTCCAAATCTGAATACATTGTTTTTCTGGCCATCTTGCTTTCACAAATTATTAGTGGAACAGCCTGTAAGCACAAGACTTGCTGTCTGCCCTCTGAAATGCACGCAGCCAGACTCTTTAAATCTGTATTCTCACTGGGCTCCATCTGAGACCTGTGAATTACCCAGACAGACATGTTCCTGTCCCTGGCAGGAGATTTTTCATGGGTGTCTGAATGGGAAACGGGTGCACCCTCCCTCTGTCCTCTGATAGCTAACAAGGAGAGGAGAAGAAGTCACAGGTTGTTAAACCCCCTAGATGAGTTGATTTAGTTTGAGACTGGCAACTAGGGAATCTACAGCGTTCTCTGCTCACCGTGATAACATAAAGAATGGAGTAAGAGCTTGCTTCTGTTGTGATGAGTTGTGTAGTGGGATAAGGAGATGTTTAGAGATACTACAGTACCGTTCACAAGACCGCAAATCCTTTACCGATGTTTCCATGAACCCATTTCTGAGCAAAAGTGCAGACAATCTCTCACGTACTTGCGCCTGTACGGAGAGGTACAGTATGTTCAGTGAATAATTTATATTCTATGGATTTCTTCAGACTGGTGGGATGACTTCATGGTGAGCTTGCTTTAATCTCCTTCCACATCTTTAGCGCTGGAGGTGTTCAGTGACCCAGTCGTCGATAGACGAGGTCAGGTTCATAAAGCAGAACGTCGGGGCCTGGGATATGACAGTTTGACGTCGGGTATTGAACGGGAGACTCTCTTTTTTTTTTTCCGCGAGACACCAGAACTCCTCCATGGTTTTGTGACATAAAGAAAACAGAGAAGTCTGGTTTCAATCTCTATAGCCGTCCCTCCTCAAATGTTTGTACTTGGAGCTCAGCAGTCGTATTCCAAATCTGATTTGACAGACAGTGCCTAGAGGGAGGCAAATCGTCTGAGGGGGGGGCCCTCCAGGGCTAGCTGTGTGACAGGATGGGGAGGTTCAGTCATGCAGGGCTGTGGGGATGCTGATGTAGGGATGGAAGCCACCCGTCTATCACGGTTTGAGGAAGACATCAAGGACTCGCTGATCCCACCGCCAACACCAGCCTCATCACCACCGAGCCCAAATCCCCTGTGAGACAGTATGCTTGATCACAGTTTCCCTCAGAATGCCAGAACCCCAGAAGAATGGCATCAGCGCAAGGATTGACAGGCGGCTCACGCACCAATGCCTCAGGGTGGAGGGAATGGAAGAAAAAAATTGCCCTCTGCTTTGTTTCAAATTCTTTCTTCCTCACAGCGATGTGTTTTGACTTCTAATCTCCTCAGCTGCTGAAGGGGAAAAATGGGAAAAAGTGAAGAAAATGTTGAGTTGTTTCATGTGGGAGCAGGAATGATGTATCCCGTCCCACTCCTACAGTCCCGTCCCACTACCTGTAGAAAATCATCATACCCTGTCAAAATCCTTTCCTTCTGTCAAATTACACCCTGGAAATTAAAACATATTAAATATATTTTAATTAGAAAACTGGCTGTTCCATGATGAATCCATTACTAGTTACGCAAATAATACAGTGTGGCTGGAAAGGTGCTTTCAAAAGGGCTCCGGGACAAATTTGTGGAAAGGCACAGGTTAGGAGAAGGATACAAAAAGATTTCAAAGTCTTTAACTATCCCTCTGAGTACTGTTCAGAGCATTATTAAGTAATTGAAAGCATATATGGCACCACCAACACCTTGTCTAGATCAGGCTGTCCCTCCAAACAGGATGACAGAGCCAGGAGGACATTGATCAGGGAAGATACCAAGAGGCCAATGGCAACTTTGAAGGACTTAAGGCCTCGGTATACTCGCAGTTGCCGACCTGTCACGCAACAATGTGACATCGTGGGAGTGCCGTAACTATTTATACTTGTGCTGGTGGTCGCAACACTAGTTGCAGTCTTTTCCTGAACAGAGGCGTCGCAATTGAGGAAAGACTACAGACTTTGCTCTTTTTACGGACTAGAAGAAAAAAGGTAAACAATGGCAGAACTGGCAGCAACATTGATGTCAATGTCAACAGTGGCTTAGATGATATTGAATTCAATGGTTGAGGAAGAACAGCTGCTTTTGAGCCTGCTTGCAAAGAAACGAGGAAGGTGGAATGTTCGTCCTTTGAATAACGCCAGACATAAATATGGTGAGTTCAATATCCTCGTGAAATAAATGAGGATGATAGACAAAGAGAAGCATTTTGAATACTTCAGAAGTTCTGCACAACGATTCGATGACCTACTTCGTTGGATCAAGCCTGTTTCCGTTTTTTTTTCAGCGGCACACAACAATAGTGGTGCACAATCTCTGGTCACGCACTTAAAGTCCTGGTGCGCCAGCAAGATCTACGTCATTTTGATGCAAAAGGACTTCCAGTTCTTAGCATTTTTTCTACAGATGTCACTATGTTGTGGTGCTCTGTGGCCTTAATAGTGCCACGATTGTGGGTTCAATCCAGAGACTACCCATACGTAAACATGGCATGTAGGCTTTACGGTTGCTATTAAAACATGTATGAAAAATTGCATTTTAATCATTCTGTGGCCTTTGCTGAAAGCTATTTCAGTATACTGGAAATGGCTAAAGTGTTTGGCTCTGTATATCAACACTTGGCACAAAATCCCTCCATTGTTGGGTACAAAAAGGATTTAGACAGTTGGTTTTATTTGGTGGATTTGTTTGTTTGCATCTGTTGTACATGCACAAAAGAGCTATCAACATCCTATTCCTTATTTTAAGCATTGTCATTTTATTTGGATTTCTTAAATGTTGTCTGACAACATGATGACTAAAGAAGTGTAAAAGCATGTCAAACTGGCCATCATGAGGCAAATGGATCTCCATAAAATGATCAACAGCAGCCAAATTTTTAGGCATGCCAAAGTCAACTCGACATTAAAAGAACGAAAGCACTGGTGAGCTCAGCAATGTCAAATGGCAAAAGACCTCTATAGTAAATGGAGAAAAGAAAAAGCTAACAACAGTACATCACTAGTACTCTCCAGGAGGTAGGAATAGACTAACATACTGAGCATATGCAAGCAGGAGTTTAGAGGGTACACCACAAAATGCTAACCACTAATTAACCTCCAACAAAAGATCAGACCGTGATGAATCTGTAACATAGTGATGGAAACAGGAAAGTGTGGAGAGATGAAGAAACCATTATCCAAAATATACAACTAAGGAATGGGGTGTTTTATTGCGCTGTTGGATACAATCACTATTTTTTTATATACAGTACTTTACATTACAATCACTAACTGCTATAGTTGCTCACAGAGCCACTAATAACTCAGTTCAGTGAATTGGAATGATTTTACTCCCCAATTACCCCACCGCATCTGCTCTGAAATACTTTCTTCTTCACCATCTCTCTCTATAGGCCTTCTGGTCTACAGTCCTTACAACACGCAAACCTCTGTTTGTGCTGTGAATATGTCCACTGGCTGTGGCGAAACAAAATTAGTTATTAGTCATCTGCAGTTTGCTTTTGAACAAACCCTGCTTGCCATTAAGAGTAACCGATTGCACCAAGCCAACTGGAAATTTCATTTCCATATGAGGTTGATGTTCTTTTCGAAGAACCACCTTCACTCGCTTTGTCCTCCTTTCAAGCTGGACCAGCCATAAAATGACAGTTATTTGAGACTTTTTATAACTGGTTTTGCTCCCGTCTAATGCGAACCATTTTTGAGACAGTTCTTTCTGTTCTGCCTTTTTACCCTCAGTATTAGGCACTGTGAAGTTGTCATTCACGTGAAATACTGTCTGTAAGTGATTGACACATTCCATTTTTGTAGGATGACGCAATATGTAGCGGTACATGGAAAGTATTTGGTGGAGTGTCAAAAGCCCTGCAGTCGATAACCTTATCCTTTAATCATGACAGCTGATGGCTTTACCTCCACGTTGCCTCCTCTGCACTTTAGTGTTAGCATTTCAAAACTGCCAAAAGATGACATGGCACAAAACAGGGCTGAAACCTACAGTATACTTCTGTTACATATACCTAACATCTATGACAGGGGTTTGACTGATGATAGCCATACTGTACGTTACATAAATTTAGATGTATTACACTTCCCATTTCATTGTGTTCTTGTTGGTATTCAAAGTACTCAGATATTAAGTCAACTGCTGAAATGGACAGAATCCCACTGGATTCATTATAAAATAAGAGCCCAACATGTTTTGAGCTGTAACATGGATAACTGGGCTTCCTCTCAAGCACAAGTGCTCTGCTGTCAAGGAACTGAAAGACAGCCTTATTCAATTCAGAATGCGGTAGATTCCTTAAAGCATTTGCTGACACCTATTGTGACACTGCGTCACTTGCTCTGACACTGTCAGACTTGTGTTTTAATTGGAAAGTTTGACGGATTACCAGACACTCATTAATAGGTTTGTTTTTGGTTACCAGGAAGGATCTGCTGTTGCTTGTTGACAGAATGTAGATACTTGATTGCTAAAGACATGTCTGCCAACCACCCATTAAACTGAAAAGAAAAATTAACCTTGTTGCAGATTCATGTGGGCCGAAGAGCAGTGGGAGGTAGATGAGTATTCATTTCAAACCTCTGGACACAAACATTACATAGGACATCAGATCAGAACACAAAAAAATATTTTTTCATTCCATTGATTGTATTTTTGCCTGTCTGTTTCTCTGTTTATTTGTTGGTGTTTTAGTCTGGTAGTCTCTTGAAAATGTAATCATTGTGACTCACCGCTTTCGGTTTTCTCCATCCCAGGCTGTACAATGTTACATTCTTGCTCAATTTCCTCTTAATTTTCTGTACACAGTGGCCAATCACGTCTGAGCTGCACAACTCCATCCACTGCTTATAATTAAACACTTTATCCTGGGTAGTCGGGATCCAAATCTCATTACAGGATTCTGGGCCCTGTCCAAGTCCCAGTGATAATGATGGGTCTGAGGCCGAGTCAAGGATTGGCTGTTAGACTGAACTTTATGAGCCATGTTATTAGGTCTTCGAATTCAGAAATTAAGAAACAATCTCATAGCTGTTAAAGACTTTGACTGCAAGTCAAGACTCATTTTAGGCACACAAATATCTCTTCCCAGAACAGGCAGAATGTGAGTTGTTGCTCTGCATGACAATCTGCTGATAAAATGACTTGTCTCACCAGAGGAGACTGAGAATGAGAACATAACAACTGGATAGCAGTCAGCTGTGGCTCATTTGGCATGGCTAAGGAAGAACTGTGTTTACTGTTTATTCCTTGTCTTCCTGAAGTCACTCAGCCAGTCTTCATTAGGTACCTAATGGCCCCTTGCTTGTTGCATAACCTGTCAATTCTACATAGATTAAGACAAAACAGAGAGATCAAACCAATATCAGGGTTTGGCACTGTTGATCAATGTGCTTTTAGACCTGTTTCACTCATCTCAATCACTGAGGACAATTTGCTCTTGACTTGCACGACTGACTTTGCAGCGGACATTTGTTTTGTTATAGACTTTTTTAATGGCACTATGGGTCGTTATTACTGTCTAGTTGATGTTGGTTGTCTCGTCTATTCCAGACTATAGTGGATTACTTTGAGGACAAACGTTGTCCCGTGACGGAGCGTCTGAAGCTTTTCTACTGCTGCCAAGCTCCTCCCAGATGGGCTGTCCAGGTAACACCCTCATTTACTCAACCGCATCTAATTGTGTCTTTTTATTTTGTGTGATTGATTTTGACTGGGTTTACTTTTACTGTGAATGTGGTTCTTTTTTTATGGGCTCACTCACATTTAGTGATGTACCACGCAGAGGAGTGTCTTTCATCAAAGTTTAATCTTATGACTTAATTAACCAATTATCTGTGTCCTGTGTATAAGTGAACATGAACACTATATCCAGAGTAAAGGATGGGGCCCATCTGCTTGACAGACTCAGAACATTGTCTTCTACACCACCAGTCAAAGGTTTTACAACACCCCTATTTGTCCAGTTTCTATTGTCAATTAGGCAGTTAATTTAAAATGAATACATTGTAATGCTACAAAGTTAAGTGATAAACTGCCAGAGGTTTAGGTTACCAGAACTGAAAAATAATGTACATCTCAGAGTTATGAATAAAGAGATTTTTCAGGGATAAATAATGGGTTAACAACAGACAACTGTTCTGCAGCAATGGAAGTAAATTAAGCCTTGAAAGTTGATGCTAAGAATTCCTACAGGTGTCCCAACTTTATTTCTTTCAATCCCTCTGTATAAAAGCAGTGTTGGAACAGACTGTTATTACTTAAATACTATTTGGACAGTATTTTATTGCAGGTAGTAGTGTAATGCAATTATATTGGCGAAAAAATTGCAATTGACAAAGGAAGACAGATCATTATAACCCATAGAAATAGAATTAATATAAAGGCCATTTCAAATCAATGTAGCAGAATAGTCAGAGCGGCAGCCATTTCTGTGTGTACCATTCCATTCCGATCTAGCGGCCTACTTTCGCATGAAACCGATTTGCGGCAGGTCGCGGACTCAGTAGTAGTCAGTAGTCAACAGAGTAGTCAGCTGCACAACAAATCTCTGTGGCTTGCCTTGTTGGTGGAGATAGAGTGCTGGATTTAATTGCTTCATAATTCTATTGGTGAGTCATAAAAATACATTCAATAAATGCTAATATTACAAACTATATAAAAAAGTATCAATAGCTTAGGACTGTGAGTAGGTGTATGATTTACTCCCTGCTTTTTAAGATTATAATAGTTTATAATCATGTTGTAGTTCGCGTCAGTGTTAACCAGTGTCCGTTGGACACTTAACTGTTAATGAGTCTTTTCTTCTCCACGAATGTTAAAACTAATGTATGCCAGTTTGTATCATTAAATGAGTTACATAGATTTCACGTTTGATAATGCTTACCATATGTTGATTTTCCAGTTTTGAAAATAAGCTAACGCCGGACAAAGTGTAGACTCTTGCCCATAGAATTTCTATTTCTATGGTTATGCCTAATAAAGGATGTCATTTCTTCAAGAATGTAATTTTATGAATGTCAAATTCATCTAAAATAATCAGCGAATCAATGACATGAAGTTATTGTTGGTGAAATCAAGATTTTTTTTAAATGAATTAAAAAATCGTCCTCTCTACCTGAACTCTCAAACTAGTGAGTGCGACACACCATTTTGTTGTGTACTAAACGAATGACCACACCAAACAGTTCAATTACCTTTTTATTTATTCTATTTTTTATAACCCTTAAAACTATAGGTTTTTCGTTTGGAGAAATTGCTCATACAGGCCAATATGTCAGTGTGTACAGTTTCCTTCACCATCAACAGGCATTTTTAAACTAGAGGAAACTCTGACAGGAAGAGATCTAGCAGACCCAAAGCCATAACAGAATCAGAAGAAACGTTACTGAGAGTCAATAGCTTGCGTGATAGGTGGCTTACAGGACAACAGCTTCAAGCACAGCTTAACACTGGTCAAAGTAAGCAAGTTTCAGTTTCAACTGTAAAGAAAAGCACTTGCTGTACCGTACAGGTTTGACAGGTTCAAATAAGAAAGATGCTTGCCTGGGCCATGACGCACCACCTGTGGTCTACTGAAAAAGTCTGATAAACCGAAATCAAAATTTTTCAGTTCATCACGCAGTGTTTATGTATGCTGTGGAGTAGGCAAAAGCTCTATGGTGTGTGACACAAACTGTTAAACATGGAGGAGGATGCGTGATGGTCTGGGGATTTTTGACAGATCTACAGTGCATCCTAATTGTATTCACAGTGCTTCACTTTTTCCACATTTTGTTATGTTACACCCTTATTCTGAAATGGATTAGATTTATGATTTCCCAAAAAATTCTAGAAACAATACCCCAAAATTACAATGTGAAAGAAGTGTTTTTGAAACCTTGGCAAATTTATTAAAAATAAAAAATGAAAAAATAATTTCCCTTTCACATTCCGGTAGAATCTGTCATTCGGGAGGTCCCCGCATGGCATAGTGGTCTTTGCAGGACAGTCTACGTCGTGATAGTCAGTGGTTTAAGCCTAAATATGGGTTTTCTGAATTTCCCCGGACCTTCTGCACAAGGCAGTGCAAATTGGCATAGCTCTGCCCAAGATTTGGGTTAGATAAATCAGATTATATATCCTGGTTTCCTCTTCACTTTCAAGCAACTCCTTGTGTCCAGATTGGGCCCCTGCAAATTCAATCGTGGAAGTATAGTTGGTAAACGTAATCATCCCGTGCATGATCTGACTAAAGGCTTCCTTGTTGGATGATCAATGCGAAAATAATTGGTGGCTGGAGAACTTGTGGTTGGAATGAACCATGTGCGTGACCCCACCATTCCACAGATCTGTACAAGGATTTGGGAGGAGTGGACAATGGGGGAAAAAAGTAAAAGAAAATGTGTCGTTCTGAGATTTAGCATCTGCAGTATTCAATCCAATGGACTTCTGAAGACCAGCATAACAATGTTTTTCTGTCTGCTTATATTGCAAGAGATTAAAAGGTATGTGGTGTTCTTATTCTTTATTTGTAGCTTACAGAAAGGTGGTTTGGCCACCATGGATAGTTCGATTTTTTTATACTGTAGCACCTATCCCAGCCAAGGACTTTGACCCAGAGTAATTTGATCACAATTATCACTGTTTTGCTTTTACTTGCTATTGTCCAAAGCCAAATTGTTTTCAGCTATGGAGAAAATTAAGAAACCACTGCAAGTTTTTCTTAAATCCACCCCATTGAACCCTTCTGTAATGTGATCAAGAGGAAGATGGATGGTCACAAGACATCAAACAAAGCCAAGCTGCTTGACTTTTTGCGCCAAGAGTGGCATAAAGTCACCCAACATCAACGTGAAAAGCATGCCAAGATGCATGAAAGCCAGTAACGATTATTATACAAGTATTATTCCACCAAATGTTGATTTCTGATTTCTTAGTATTGTGATTTTGTTTTATGAGTATGAACTTACTTTCTTTGCATTATTAGCAGTCTGACAACATTGTATCTTTTTTGTTACTTTGACCAGTTGTCATTTTCTGCACATAAATGCTCTAAATTACAACATTTTTATTTGTAATTTGGGAGAAATAATGTCAGCACAAGTTTAGATTCACTCAAACGCATACATGTGAATACTAAAATCAGAGGAACTTTTATTTTTGCAGTGGTCTCTTAATTTTTTCCAGAGCTGGATGTACATGTTGTTGGTGAGAGTGAGATGGGAGAAATAGGAGGGATAGGTTCTAGACATTGAGGGGGTGTAAGGAAGGGGAGGATGAGGAGATTAGAGGAGGGAGGAACACTGAAACGTCAGCAGGCAGGAGACATGGCAATGTAATAACGGCAAACAGCAATAAAGCTGGAATTGAAGGCACCCTATTGCCACCTGGGGAATTTAACGTTCAAGCAAGGCAGAGAGTCGTGGTGGATGCGCTGATGCATTTCCGCCCCAGCAAGAGTCGTGCCAGGCATGTTATGATGGCCATGCCTGCGCACCGGGCACCTGCGTGGGGCGATGTGTTGATATAGCAGAGGCATTATGATCTGCTTACAGTATGTAACCCCATGTAATGAAAATGTTTTTGTCTCAGCCCTTTCCTGTTTTCAAGGAGAATCTCAGGAGTATAAAAAAAAACAGGGAAGGAGGCATAAAGGGGATGTGCCTCTATTAGAACGAATGTCTGCCTCTGACCATCGGTTTCACGTCCTGGTTCCCTGTGTCCCTGGTCACATGGTTCATGAGTTGGGGGGGGTGAAGATTTATGGGCTTCGACATCCAAGTGGGAGATGATTAGAGTTCACATGGAGCTGGTTCTGACACAAGCCTACCGTAGGACTAGTCCAACATTACAGAATTTAAATGAGGCCGAAACTGAAAAATCCTGATTTCTAGTCAACTGCAGCACCTTTCCTGAGACCATGTCGCTGTTTGGTTTGTCATTATTAGCTTGGTTGTTGACAACAATGCATGAGTGGATACAAACCTGACTTGAATATAATCATCAATGTTAAATGTGGGATGAGTATTTATAGATCAGACAGATGCCTCTTTTGCCCAATTTTTATTCTTTGTATTATTCCGTGAGCTCCTTTTGCCTAACGCATCTGCAGATGAAGCACGTAAGAGAGATGTTTCTTTTGGTTAAAGCAGATTGATGATAAAATATATTCAGCTAGTTTTGCGCTTAATTTTCATGGGGGGAATGTTATGCTTATAGTACAGACTTTACAGTCATGGTATCATCACTCACTGCTCTCTTCTTCTTTTAGTGTTTCTGATTTTGATTGTCCACATTATAATAAGCAGGGGAAAGGTGAAACTAAGCCAGTCCAGTAGTGTCTTGGCACAACAAATGCATGGTGAATTCTGCTTGAACATTGGAATACTCAGAATAAAAATGGAAAGGGAAATTTAGACCATGATATTTTTTACACTTGACATCATTTCAGCTTCAGGAAAATTTACTTGAGAACAAGCCATTATATACCACTGAAATGTCTTTGTTTGTTTTTGGAGTTTGTGTAGTGGGCTGAGCTCCACACATGCCCCAGGTGATGTTATACCTGTCTGTCTCTCCCCCATACATACATGTCTGTCTCTCCCCCATACTTACATGTCTGTCTCTCCCCCATACATACATATCTGTCTCCCCCTACATACCTGTCTCTCTCTCCCCCTACATACCTGTCTCTCTCTCCCCCTACATACCTGTCTCTTTCTCCCCCTACATACCTGTCTGTCTTTCTCCCTACATACCTGTCTCCCTAGCTTCTGCTTCCTACTGTCCTGTCAGAAATACCCCCCCATAATGTTGTCAAAGCTGAGGACGGCTGCCGTGTAGCATCATAGCTGTGGTTTTGACAATTTGTCTCCTGGACATAGATTTCAGTTCAAATTGTTGTCTATGAATGAAAAATAGAACGTGTCTGCGCACAAAAATATATATTTGGATTTATAAAACAGTGCACACGCACATCTCACGCTGGTTTTACAATTATTCAAAGTTTTGCGCACATGTACGAGTGTCTTGTCCTACCCAATTAACACCTATAATTGCCTATAAATGGTCAACGAAATGTCTTACATTAATATTCATCGATGTTGATCATGACTGCAATGATGCCAAATCCAAACAGAAAAATGAAAAATAAGATTTTCACTGAGTGTGAAATTGAAGACCTTGTAATGGAGGTTGAAAGAAGAAAAATTATATTGTTTGGTGGACACAGTATGTGGGCATTATAAATGTCACAAAGGCATTAGAGTGGCAGCATGTGGCGATCGCTGTGAATGCTCTGTGGGTCACTGAGATCCAAGATAATAGCGCTTGGTTATCAGAACCGGCTCATAAACCACGCATCATTGGCCAGTAAATCTTGCTGCTCTCTGAATATTCGCTCTCTCCAAATTCTTACATTCGCCAAATATTCCAACAGTGCCAAAGCAGCCATTTTGTGTCATTATGCATTGCAATTGCATGCCATTTTATACCTACCCATTTTATTGTAAAAGCTACCCACTTTCATAACACTTTCAGGTGTGGTAATTGCGTTGATTGTTATTGTAAATGACAGGGCAATTATCACATTGACAGTTATGTGCAAAGAATATGTGGTAACATTTATGAAACTGTGAACTCGTATCTGCCATACTGAGGCAACAACATCAGTTTAAACAAAGTTGTCCTACTGTTTACCTTATTATCTATGACAGTACATTTCATAACACAAGAAGTGTTTAATAATTGAACATCCTATTTAATATGATTCTCTATTGAACAACTATATACACTGCTCAAAAAAGAAAGATAACACTTAAACAACACAATGTCACTCCAAGTCAATCACACTTCTGTGAAATCACACTGTCCACTCAGAAGGCAACACTGATTGACAATCACTTTCACATGCTGTTGTGCAAAGGGAACAGACAACAGGTGGAAATTAAAGGCAATTAGCAAGACACCCCCAATAAAGGAGTGGTTCTGCAGGTGGTGACCACAGACCACTTCTCAGTTCCTATGCTTTCTGGATGATGTTTTGGTCACTTTTGAATACTGGTGGTGCTTTCACTCTAGTGGTAGCATGAGATGGAGTCTACAATCCACACAAGTGGCTCAGGTAGTGCAGCTCATCCAGGATGGCACATCAATGCGAGCTGTGGCAAGAAGGTTTGCTCTGTCCGTCAGCATAGTGTCCAGAGCATGGAGGCACTACCAGGAGACAGGCCAGTACATCAGGAGATGTGGAGGAGGCCGTAGAAGGGCAACAACCCAGCAGCAGGACCGCTACCTACGCCTTTGTGCAAGTAGGAGCAGGGGGAGCACTGCCAGAGCCCTGCAAAATGACCTCCAGCAGGCCACAAATGTGCATGTGTCTAATCAAACGGTCAGAAACAGACTCCATGAGGGTGGTATAAGGGCCCGACGTCCACAGGTGGGGGTTGTGCTTACAGCCTAACACCGTGCACGACGTTTGGCATTTGCCAGAGAACACCAAGATTGGCAAATTAGCCACTGGCGCCTTTTGCTTTTCACAGATGAAGGCAGGTTCACACTGAGCACATGTGACAGACGTGACAGAGTCTGGAGACGCCGTGGAGACCGTTCTGCTGCCTGCAACATCCTTTAGCATGACCGGTTTGGAGGTGGGTCAGTAATTGTGTGGGGTGGCATTTCTTTGGGGGGCCGCACAGCCCTCCATGTGCTCGCCAGAGTTAGCCTGACTGCCATTAGGCATTGAGATGAGATCCTCAGACCCCTTGTGAGACCATATGCTGGTGCAGTTTCTGGGTTCTTCCTAATGCAAGACAATGCTAGACCTCATGTGGCTGGAGTGTGTCAGCAGTTCCTGCAGGAGGAAGGCATCCATCCAGTAACGCCACGGATGCTTTAGTCCAGGTCTGGGAGGACATCCCTCAGGAGACCATCCGCCACCTCATCAGGAGCATGCCCAGGCATTGTAGGGAGGTCATATGGGCACATGGAGGCCACACACACTACTGAGCCTCATTTTCACTTGTTTTAAGGACATTACATCAAAGTTGGTTCAGCCTGTAGTGTGGTTTTTCACTTTAATTTTGAGTGTGACTCCATTTCCAGACCTCCATGGGTTGATAAATTTGATTTCCATTGATTATTTTTGTGTGATTTTGTTCTCAGCGCATTAAACTATGTAAAGACGGAAGTATTTTATACGATTAGTTCATTCATTCAGATCTAGTATGTGTTATGTTATTTGAGCGTTTTTTTTATTTTACAGATATCTCCATTTGTCTGCTCTTTATCCAAAATCATGTTTTTTGTGTGCACTCCAGGGAACTCTTTTGTGAAATGTGAGAGGTTATATTAAGATTAATTTTTCACAATGTTTTTGTTGAGGAAAGAAAGCTTTTCCCGAGTTTGATCCTTCTGCTAACAGTTTCTAATTTCTCAAATTTTTGTGCGTACACATGGGTCAGAGTGTGTGTGAAGGACCGTACATTCTCACTTCAAGTTCGTTTTTATAAATCCCAAAGTTTGCTTAGAAACTACCATACGCATTGTTTTGTGCGTATGCTACCTTTTATAAATGAGGCCCCCGATCATAGTAACACCTTTGCTGCTACTCTGTTTCTAGATTACTTTATAAGTGGTATCAATAAAAGGAAGCATTGTGCAGCTCTGGTTATTGATTTGTCTAAGGCTTTCAACACTGTGGATCATTTATTGCTCCTTAAGAGGCTGTCATCAATTGGACTAGACAAGGCTGCCTGTAGATGGTTTGAAAATTATTTAACATGTAGAACACAATGTGTATCCACTGATGGTGTTAATTAAAATCTTCTTTACATAGTGAAAGGGGTTCCACAGGGATCGATTCTAGGTCCGGTTCTTTTCAGCATTTATATTAATAATAATGGTTCAACTATAAATAACTGTAAACATCACCTTTATGCAGATGATACCGTTTCTTATGCTATTGCCCCTATGGCTGACCACGCCCTTTCTAAGCTCCAGTCTGCCTTTATAGCCATACAGACTGTTTAAACTGTTATTGCAGGCAAAACAAGCATATTTTTTTCTCAAATGCACGTTTGAATTCATGTGATGGTTTATGTATTTGTACATTGGCTGGTGACCCCACTGGCCATATTCATGCTTATAAATATTTGGTCATCTGGATTGATTTTAGGCTCTCCTTTAAAATGCATTTATATAAGTTGGTTTAAAAAAGTATGTTTCTTTTATAAGAACCAGTCTTTTTTACACTAAACAGTAGAAAATGAATTGTCGAAATATACTTTTCTACCGATCATTGATTCTGGAGACATTATCTATATGCATGCCTCTGCTTCTGTGTTAACCAGTGCTTCATTTTTAAGTCCGGAGTTCCCGGTAGAAACAAAAAAGTGAAAAAAGGACAACACAACGCAGCAGTCAAACACACTGATTAAAATGCCCGGTAGCCTAGCTTAAAAAAAGAAAGGTAGCCTAGGAGGGATGTTCTTATTAGCTCTGCAAGCTTTTTGGATCCAACATGCACTGCTCCTATGCTACTTTCATAGACTACATTCTGCAAGATGGTTGTGAAACTTAGAGGTAGTAACGATAATTGTATGTAGCCTGCAGAAAATGTTTATCTTAGAAAACTAACACCAGAGTTTAATCACCACTGTTTGGGCACATATGGAAGGTCTTTGAGTCAAAATAATTAAAAAAATGAAAGGGCCACTTTGCCCCCTTCCTGCTCTAAATGGTAGCTGTGATCCTATGACTGAACTGCTGTACTCTCCCATCTGCAGAAACAGTTGGCCAGCCTGTTGACAGACCTGGGCTGTACCAGCTCAGCCCTGATAATCTACGAGAAACTGGAGCTGTGGGAGGATGCTGTCATTTGCCTGGAGAGGATGGGCCAGCATGGCAAGGTACAACACAGCCTTTACCTCCACCAGAACAACTGGGATGGCCCCACTCAAAAGGACAGTACAAAGGCCTTTGCTTTAGAACAGAGACAAGTTTGTTTTTTATTAGCCACAGCCACCATCACCCAACAGTCAGAGTAAAGCTTATGTTACCAAACTGTAGAAACGGACAATATTCCCACTCTGTCCATCCACTATGTTACCAGGCTATCTAACGTTGCTTTCTGTGTGCACTTGATGCTGTTTATCGATGCAGGGATCTTTCCCAGGGAGATCTGTCTTTGGCGTTACTAGAAATGTCTCACATAGGCCCTTCATCTCTCAGCGTCCTCAATGGAATCCCGGTGGATGACAGCTGGACATGGGTCTGGACATGGGTCTTTCACCATGATTCCCACAGTGAGGCAGAGGATAAAATGAGTAGGTGATGTGGACATGCTGCTGTTTATGTTGGTCCTCCTATTTGACAGCAGATATTTTTCCTATTTTTGCCAGAAATCTCCTAATGTTTACGCAGGTGTTTCGTTTTGTCCACTCCTGCACGACATGCAGGTGGTCTGAGTCAGAATTGACTGAGGTTAGAAAGTATGGAAAAATGCCTGAGGTGGGAACCCCCTTCTTCTCACACCTGTCAAAGATGTTCTGGCAAGTTCTAACAGAATCTATACACCAGGCCAAGGAGAGAACCCTGTGACATAGAGCATCATCTAACTGGGATTATGGAAGTAATTGGTCAAACCGGTGCCAGATTTGTCACAACCGCTCTGGGATGTTCTCCCCAATCGTTACCCGACCAACATCTGGTCAACACTCTGTCACATTCTAGCCGAAATATTTGTTCTCTCCATCACCCCTTGTTCTTTCTGTCAATGAGCTCTCCTGGTGATTCACTGGGTTCTCATGTGTTCTCTGTAATAGCTAGTATCAGCGCATCAATCTCTGGCTCAACGGGGCTTGGCTGTGAGACGGAGCAGGAATGAGTATTGCACTCACACGCACACACACACACACACACACACACACACACACACACACACACACACACACACACACACA
>JACXGM010017602.1:0-19626 GCA_016801145.1 Umbra pygmaea | reverse complement strand
ATTCAACTGCACATTCAACTGCACTTTTCTATCTTTCTCCCTTACCCGACCCTTTGTGTTATTCTTGTGTATTTGTATTCATGTGTAACTCTGTCTGTACTTGCACCTTTGCTTTATCTTGGCCAGGTCGCCGTTTTAAATGAGAATTTGTTCTCAACGAGCCCACCTGGTTAAATAAAGGTTAAATAAAAATAAAAAAATAAAATCTACATTATAGGTTTACAGAAATTATCTACACGACAGTGTAGACCTCAGAGGAACTCAGAGAGCTGTTAAAGAAATAATCTAACAGCTGAGACAATCTCTCTCTTTTCTAGTCGGTTCTTGCAGGTGTGCAGAGAGAGAAAGAGTGGGGGGGGGTGAGAGAGGGAGAAAGAGAGAGACATTAGCTTTGATTAACCATCATAAAGGGGCTGAGACGTGGGAGGGTTTTTGTCGAGTGCTGAGGGAGTTTACAGCACTGTGTAGACGCTGCACAGAAATACACTGCACTGTCTTCTGACATCAGGCCAGAGATGGAGAGGTTTCCAGAACTACGACCATCCCCCTGAAGGCTGACCTTCTCTTTCACATGCTCTTCTAGATTTGGATAATTCAGATTGAGATATCCCAGAAATCTAAGAGTCCTGTTTCTGTCTTGTTTATACCAGAGCATACTATCATAGCCACGGATAGAGTGAGAACAGCTGATCTCTTGATGAACAGAGCTTCCATGTTTCTTGATGAGAGCAGAAGGAGTCTGGTCAACCACACCTGGAGAAGAACCTAAAGAAAGAGAGAGAGATTGAATGAGAGAGAAGAGAGAAAAGGATAAAGGCTTTTGATCCTTCATATTTAAAAAAGTTTCTAAGTGAGCTGGTGTTCTCACCCTTGGTCCATGACAGATGTACACAACAAATTAAAATGACTAGAATTAACATTATCACAAGAAAACAATATGTTTATAATCAGAAACTATAAGTGATCACGTTTTAATATTGATATAATCTGTGAGTAACTGAACTGCGGTTTCAGAGATTCATTGACAATAGTACCTGAATGATGTTCAGAGTTGGAGGTTCTGAAACACATGATGTGAATATATGCAAATGGAGGAGGAGTCAGGAAGTGATGTCACAATGACTATACGGGCACATATACTTTCCAGAGCATTGCTTCATATTGGAGTTTGGTGTGGCGGCCTAAGAGACAATATCTGGACTATAAATCCCCCCTGGCTACGAGGGTTTATGGTTTGGCTGACTGTCTGTGTCCTTTCTATCTCCTAGTACATCTGATTCTCTAGTCTCTGCTTTGTACTGTCCTATTAATACAAATAATAATATCCCCCATCACCTCGCCATCTTTAGAAACATTTGCTATGTTTGTTGCTTAACAATTAATCAGAAAATAAATCTGTATGAAATCTGTAAATAAATCGGGCTGCCATGGTGATGCGCACAAACTGGTGGATCAGTAGACCAGTAACTTCAATCGCTAGATGGGAGCAGGAGATGAAGACGTGACAGTACCCTCCCTACAGATGTGCAGCTCTCGACACAGGACGCCACCGGCCAGGAGGATGAATCCGATGAGGAGCGTGTCGGTGGTCAGGTGGTGGAAGTCGCTGATGGGGGGTCCAGGATGTCCCCAGCCGGAATCCAGCTCCCATCCTCTGGGTCATACCCATATATTGTATAATCACTGGATGGAGCCATGTATGATGTCACCCATTGGTTTGTGAAGAGCTGATTTGGGTCATCGAATTTGCCGACGATTGTAGATGAGAGGGAGGAGTAATCTAGCTAGCTAACTGATATTAATTGTGATGCTAACTAAAACAGTATAAAAACAAAATGTAAAACAAAATGTAACATTACTTACCAGAAGAACTGAACTGCTTTGTGTGTCCTGTCCTACAAAACGAACGCCATTGCCACGCCCTAAACGCCCCTTTGCTTTATCACCGATTTTAAAATCAATGAGACCATAATTAAATAAATGAAAATCATGATGAATTGTAGAAGGCTTAAATCTAGCAATTGAGACCATATACTCATTATGAAAATGTTTAATAAGGTAATAAATGAAGTGAGACGTGTCTCTCTTTCTCATAGACTATTACAGAAATCAAGCTCTTTTGCAACCAGATGTATTGCCCCCAGCTGGAATTCAGATAGAATGCAGGTTTGAAGCACTTCCTCATTTGCGTCAATTTGCCAAACCGGATGCTCACCCTAGGGTCATACCCCTCCCAGTACACAAGGTATTGGACCCATCCCCCATGCATCTTGGAGTCCAGCAGTTCTCTGACTGCTTACGCCGGGCTCCCATCCACGTTGAGCAGCGGAGAAGGCCTACCCCGGGGGAAGGCATCCGCCAAGGGACCAGGGGCCACCAGCTTGAGGAGAGACACATGAAAGATTGATTAGACTCAGAGCAGCTGGTATGACATGCCATTAATCCGCCAGAGGACCTTGAACGGACCTACAAACCGGGGGCTCATTTTCTTGCAGGGCACACAGAGATTATTCTTCTGCCGAAGAATGGCCCTCTAGAAAGGAAAGTGGTTAGGTCACACACTTGTCCCCCATTCCAAAATCACTTAGTGATGACCTGGCTGGGCGTCTAGGGAGCCAGGACCGGTTGTTACCCAAAGACGCACTGGAACCAGGTGAGCCCTGTGAAGGAATAGAGGAGAGATCTGTGCGTATTCTGCCCAACATAGAAACATCACAAACTTGCCCTGCCGGTCCTGACAATTGCAATGCAGGAACATTCCCAACTCCTGATTGACTCATTCCACATGACCATTAGACTGAGGCCCATACCCGGAAGTGAGGTTGCCTTTTCCCCAGGAAATGCGGGACGTGAATGTGGGGCTTTCCTGAGCAAAGGTGGGCCACCAGTACTTCTGCGTAAAGGAGTTATAGGTAAATGTGATATCTGAATGACCATCGGAGAGGTTTGGTACATGTGATATCTGAATGACCATCAGAGAGGTTTGGTACATGTGATATCTGAATGACCATCAGAGAGGTTTGGTACATGTGATATCTGAATGACCATCAGAGAGGTTTGGTACATGTGATATCTGAATGACCATCAGAGAGGTTTGGTACATGTGATATCTGAATGACCATCAGAGAGGTTTGGGTGTGCCCAGGTAACCAAACAGTCCAAAATGGGGGCTGGAACATAGACGCACCTCGTAAGGGTTTTTGGAGGGTGCCGGCTTCTCTTGGATGGCGGATGTCCTAATCTACGTCCCAGACGACGGGAGCTATGATTAGAGTGGGGGGATGGATGTGACGCCCCCGACCTTCTCTTTACCGTGTGGTGTGTTCCAAACAGGGTGTCTGCCTTGTACCTGAGCAATATGTCAACACAAACTGAAACTGGGTTTGAAATTGGACCCACCTGGCTTGTCGTGCATTTATCCTCTTCGCTGCACACATGTACCCCAAATTCTGATGGTTGGTGAGAACCTTCCTCCTGGTGTTTCTCCAGTATCTTGTGAACATAACGTCTGTGAAAATATATGGGAGAACCAAATCAGACAGATAAGTAGAGGAAAGACTATGTAGTGCTGTGTAGGATAAGAGTAGAACTTTAAAATCAGCCCTAGTCTTAATGGTCAGCCAGAGTAAAGAGACTAGAATTAGGGTAGTATGTTCAAATTTTCTGGTTCTAGTCTGTCCCTAATGTTTTTTTATGGTCATTTCTGGGTAGCCAGAAAAGAGTGCATTACAATAATCCAATTTTGAAGTAACAAAAGCATGGATTCACCTGTTTGCATCATTCCTTGACAGAATGTTTCGAATTTTTGCAATGTTCCGGAGATGGAAAAAAGCTGCTCTTAAGATATGTTTTACATCTTCTTCAAAAGAGAGATCTGGGTTTCTGCTTTTCATAGTTTAGAAGTATACACATCACCAAGAGACAACATATACTGTATGTCGAGAACATTAGTGGTCTCACAACCTTGAGGAACACCAAAGCATACCTTATGTTTTTTGGAGGACAGACCATCCAAAGATACAAACTGATATCTTTCCGATAGATAGGATATGAACCATGACAGTTCATGTTTACATAGCCCGATATAGGTTTTCAATCTTTCTAGAAGAATGTTGTGGTCAATGGTATCAAAGGCAGCACTAAGGTCCAGAAGCACAAGAACAGAAGCATAGCCTTGGTCGGATGAAACTTGAAGGTCATTTATCACCTTCACAAGTGCAGTCTAGGTACTATGATAGGGTCTAAACACAGACTTGAGCTTTTCGTAAGTATTATTATTCTTTTGAAATGCAGTTTGGTACACACCCAGAGACTTGGGAGCAATTTATTATTTTTAGCATATGTGGGCCAAGCACAGGGAGAAACTCCTTTAGTAATTTAGTTTAGCTGAATGACCTGATGAACCGTCAGTTTTGGGTCTACTCCTTTTCCTCCTTTGTCTCTGTTTTGTTTTTCTTTTTTATATTTGCAGTGTCTAAATTGCTCTTCTCTCTTTCAGCCAAAACCCCCCTCTCTGCCTCCATCCACTTCATTAACCCAGGTGGTTTCATTCACGCGTAACTGGTCCTTTGCGCACTCTTCCTCTCCCCACTGCAGGCCGCCATCCCAACTCCATCACCATTCCCTCACAGTACATTTCCACAGTCAGGGAAACACAAAGCCTAGAACGGTTACTAAGTAGAAACAGACAGTTTACCTTAAACTTACCTTCAACTTAACCTAGTATCAGTTATTTGCTGTGTGTGCGTGGGGGCAAGCAGAGTCAGCTTAGTTTCGTGGGCATGTTCAAGAACCAACTGTTCTTGTGGCAAACCGTCTTGGTCTTGATAGACCTCAACCTTCTGCTGGAGGGAAGAGACATGAATAGTCCATTCCTGGGGTAAGAGGGATAAGACACAATCTTTTTTTCTCTGGAATCTAGAGGCATGTAAGTCTTTTAATGGAGGCAGATTTCAGCCAATCACCCTTTCAACAGAGTGAATGATGTGCTGCCCTTGCCTTTGGCACGGTCTGCAGGCTACCAGACGGTGATGATGGCAGGTTGAACTTCTTCACTGCATCACTTGTTTCTTATTTGCACTTCGGGGGTTTTAGGTTGGGTATCTGTCAAAGCACTTTGTGATGACCGCTGTTGTAAAAAGGGCTTTATAAAATATATTTGATTGATAGGAATCAACCTTGAGGGGAACCAGTGCTGATGCTCAGGTGGTCAGAGAAGTGTTTCCCCAGGCTCACGTGTGGCCTCCTGTTGATCCACCTACATGTTGATTTAGGCACTTAAAGTTGTTAGACGTTGTCCTGGAGCAGGGCCAGAATGATGGTGTTAAAAGCAGAGATGAAGTCCACAAACAGGAATCTAGCGTAGGTTCCAGGGGAGTCTAGGTGCTGGAGTTCAGAGCTACTGGTCTGTAGTCATTATGTTTGTTAATCTTTTTGGTTACTGGGAAGATGATGGAGGATTTGAAGCCTGCTGGAACATGGCATGTCTCCAATGAAATGTTAAAAATGTCAGTGAACACTGTAGACAGATGGTCTGGGCAGTATTCAGGGTGGACAGAGAGACAGAGTCTGGCCTGGCTGCCTTACGGGGGTTCTGTTGACGTCGCTCTCCAAAACAGAGAGGGTTGTTGTAGTGGCAGGGGTGGGGGTGATTGAGATGGGTGATTGTGTTGTGTCCTCAATGATGGGGGGCTGGAGGACTGGGCCAGTGGGCTGCTGTAGATGGCTGGACACAAAGCAGGAGGGATTTTGTTGAGCTCTATATAGATTACTGTCAATTTCTCTTGGGTAATTTGGCTTGTTAATTAAAAAAAATATATAAAAAAATATAAATATACATTTAGAAGTCAAAGCTAGTCTTGTGTGCCACATTATAAATCTAATCTAATTTGGCTATCTGTATCAAATGTACACACTTTTGTAAATGATAACATAATATCGTTTGGATATTTCAGTTTTCTGAATGTTGAAAAGGTTGCTGCTTGCTCTTTACATCTCTTTGTATCTTACATCTCCTTTACATTTGGCAGCATTAGCTTGGAGTGTATCACTTTTGTGTCCATAAATATTCCAGTGCTAGGCACTGTTGTTTTGAGTTTGATGTACTGTCACTTTCAGTTTTGTGTATGCACCTCTCTCCTGCTTAGCCAGAGCTAGGATAGGTATTAGCTTAGCTTTGTACTCATATATCTGATTCATTATTACGTCCAGCCATGTTCATTATCATTCTATATCCAGCCGTGTTCATTATCATTCTATATAGGCTCTGACTAAGCAAAATATGGGTGCTGGGCATTCATTTGCTGTTACCTGATGATTGTCTCATGTTGGATATATATCATTTTATGATATTTGCCTGGCTTGTCGTGTTTCAGTATGTTGGACAGTCTACACTATTGTGCCCTCTCCGCTACAAGAGTTACAAGCAGAGTTACAAAATATTGTTTGAGTAAAGGCGTTCGCTTTATAGATTACATACGCATTCTATACCGAGCTTAAGAGCATAGTATTTTCGAAGCCTGTAGCCATTGTTCCTTCTCCAATATATCTGTCCGTTGTACAAGTCAGGAGAAACGTTTATGTGTATTCAGTTGTCCTGTTTATATGCAAACTACTGGTTTCATTAAAACCAACAAAAACCATCCGGTAACACTTTATTTGGATAGTCTATCTGTAGATGCTTTACAGAGTATCAATGACAATCTACAAAATATCAACAACATTTCAATAACATTTCAGTTACCTATCTACTAACACTTACCCTAACCTTAAACCTCATCCAATCCCTACACCTAACCATTTCCCAAACCCTTAGCCTAATCCTAATTCAAACCCTAACCCTAACCTTAACCTTAGAAAACATGTTTTTTAGTAGTTTTTTATAGTGTGAATACCTGTAGAGCATGACTATCCAAATAAAGTGAAACCAACCATCCTTCTGCCTTGGTCTCTCTCCTTCACTACACCAAACACAAAATGGTGACAGAGTGCTCTTTGTTTCTCCTTTCTTATTTTTTCTGCCTTTTTGTCTGGTCCTTTCCTCTCCATTTCTTTGGGGAAGAAACAATAATAACCCATAAAGCTTCACGTGCCTCGACTTTAAACACTCTGCACTTATTCACTCAGACTCAGTCTGCTTTTAGTCCAGAAGACAAGCACGCGTTAACCAACCACAGTCTGTAAAATGTAACATACTGTTCTAAAGCCAGCACGCAACAACCACGCTCACAAGGAAGACACATTGGGTAAATCTAGAAGAGCTACGCAAAGTTTGTCTGATGACAGACAATTGCACAATTTCTTTTTTTGCATGACTTTTTGCCATTCAGGAAATCTCTGATGACGAGTCCGACTAAGGATTAAGCTATTCTGTCTGTTTTATCTAAAGTTGCCTTCTCATTTAAAACAACACTCTGGGCCAGTTTTGCTGACACATATTAAGCCTGGTCGTGCACTAAATAATCACTTTGAATGGAAATATCCAGGGATCTTTCTTTATTTGTCCAATACTATACTTAATCCTTGTCCATGAAACCAGCCCTGTAGTTTACTTCTTAACAAGATCTAAATGCATTTCCCATGATGAACAGCAGAGGTGAGATACAACATATTATTGATGGTAAAGCATGTATAGTGGCAAGAAAAAGTGATCCCTTTGGAATTACTTGAATTTCAGCATAAAATGGATTTCAGGTCATTAAAACTGATCTAAAGATACAATGATCAGTGTGTTGGTAGTTTAAGCAGACATTGTTTGTATTATGGTTGTGACTTAGTTGAAGATGAGATCACAATCTGGATGAAAAGGAGCAAATCTGATTTAAATTCTATCTTTTCATCAGGAGCGTTTAGATCACAGCATTTAGATCACAGCGTTTAGATCACAGCGTTTAGATCACAGCGTTTAGATCACAGCGTTTAGATCACAGCGTTTAGATCACAGCGTTTAGATCACAGCATTTAGATCACAGCATTTAGATCACAGCATTTAGATCACTAATGTTTGCGTAACTTTCCAGATTTAAGTTACCAAAATTAAATCCTGTAGCACAATAACTACCCCAGAACGTATGGCCCCAAAGCTGGCAGTCAGACAATATGAAATACAAATATGACCTGGTTTATATCTATGAATACATCTTGACGTTATGTTTTGTTGAATGAATACACCCTCATTCAGATTCAGCTGATGACATCAAACAGGCTTTGACTTAATCTTTCTTGGTTTTGTCAGTAAATGTTTTTGTGGTGTAATTTGTCTTCTTTCATTTGATTAACAATAATACAACTACAATACAATACCAGATTCATGATAAGCACAAACATGAACCGTAAAGAAAATATTTAAAAAGGAAACTCTTTTTTTTCAGCCAAAACACCACCATAGTTTTTGTAGAGGATTCAGGCAGGGCTGTAGCACTGTGTCTTGCTTCGCACAGTAGAAAACACCAGAGTCTGATCGCTTCAGCATTGTTAACGTCAAGAGTAGGGTGACACCGTCCCGTCTTGCAGAGCGTCTGGTGTCCGCGCCATCTTCCAATGTCACCATGGTTACATAGCTGTTCACAATGAGTTCCAGACCCGTTCTCTGTCCTGTCCTCTGGTAGAACCAGAACATGCTGTTATCAGTAGAGTTAATCTGGGAGCAGGTTAGCGTGGCATTGTGACCTTCAGGTTGCATCAGGTCTGGAGACTGTTTAACCGCAGCGCCTGATAGAATCAGAAACATCAACAACATGGAGGAATTACTTGTTTATGATCTCAGCATTACCAGAACATGAAGGAAAATGTGTAGGACTTTAGTTAAATAGACAACACAGACATAGTACAGCAATCAAATTTAGAGTGATTTTTGTCCACGAAACTAGCACTTCATTTTAAATATTACCCAGGGGCAGAAAGAGAAGGAGAAAGCCTACAGGATCCATGAGGTGAGCCTTCTCTGTAGAGCGTCTCTGTTAAGATGTTGTTCTTTCTTTCTGTAGGTTAAGTTGGTCTCTGACAGCCTCTAGAGGACACAACAGCATTTTGACATTTTACACCAACCACACACACACAAACACACACACTTAGACACATACAGTACACACACACACAGACACATACACCCCCCCCACACTCTGTTGCTCTCTGCCTGTCTAAGCTGGGTACGTTTTCTGTCAGGGCCCCAGGTGGAGACAGCACTGTGGTCCCTGTATGGCGCAGTAGTAGACAGCACTGTGGGACGGATGGGACTGTTCCACATACAGGCTCAGAGATGTTCCCTTCCTGTCCCCACTGAAGCCCTCAACCTCTACAGACACTGGGATTGTTGGGCCGAAGGAGAACAGAACCAACTGGTAGGAACTGAGAGGGACATGGCACTTTAAACACATTGGACCAGGTAGAAAGCAATGGAGTAGTTAGAACACAATGGACAAGGTAGAAAACAATGGACTGGTTAAAACACATTGGAAAATAACATGTTGGACTGTTACAACACATTGGACCAGTTACAACACATTGGACCAGTTACAACACATTGGACCAGTTACAACACATTAGACATGTTACAACACATTTGACCAGTTACAATACAAATGGAATTTCTCTACATGGACAGCACCAAATTAACATGTTTCTTACAGAAAGAAAATAAAGGTCTCGATTACCTTTTCTTGATACCAGAACCTGTTTTTGCTAATCCACAAAATGTTGTGTCATGTTTAATAAAGAATATTATATTGGCAAAATCATTGTGACTTTCACCAGGCTGTACAGTACCTTCCTCTATACTGGTACCAGAACATGACCGTCTTGGAAGTGTTTTCTTGTTCACAGCTTAGACTCACTGTCTTCCCCAACTCAACCAGAACCTCAGGAGGCTGCTTTAAACACAGTCCTGAAAAAAGGAATACAGACAAGAGTTGAACCCTGAAAACACAATTAAGAGGTAAACCCTGACAAGTAAAATATAGCATAGTATACATAATAAAAAATATTACACCAGCACAGTGTGACAAAGTTTTACCATGTTCAAACAGACACAGAAAGAGTAGAACAAGCATGATGTCACAGTAAGTCAGGTCCTAATTGGTCATACGGGAGGTTCAACGGAACGTCAAAACATTGGTACACAAGTCGGAGCAGGAAGTCACATGACCATGGATGGCCTTTCACCTGTGTTCCTGTTCAATTTCCATGCTTTGGTTTCCTCGTGTAATCACATAGTGCTAAGAAAACAAATGTTATGCTCCTCAGGAGGAATACGTGGCCAAACGGCAATGAAATGCAAGATAAGACCGGACTGAAATCAAATATTTTAACAACCTAGATATAACAATACAATTATATAAATAACCTGAAATTACACTGAACACACATTCACATGACATTAGGAGACTTGTAGCCTGGAGGTTGCAGGTTCGATTCCCAACTCTGCTAAATGTCATTGTGAACTTGGGCAAGCCACTTCACTCTAAATTGCTCTAGGGGGAATGTCCCTGTGTTTACCATCAGTTGCTCTGGATAAATAACTGTAAATGCATAGAGGAGTCGGCTGGTACAGGTTTCAGATAGCAGCTTGTTTCATTTCTTAGTTTTTTACATCTGAATATGTACAATACAGTGTTATAGGGTATTTATGTTAAAACAAGTATACATCTACCCATCATTGGACTAGCTTTCTGTGCTCTGGATTATTGTGGTAGGTCTACTCTGATTGGTCCACAAGGATTTCTGTTGGTAGGTCTAAAATTGATTGGTTTACATGGCTTACTGTGGTAAATGTACTCTGATTGGTCCTCATTAATTACTGTGGTAAATCTACTCTGATTGGTTCCTTATGTATAACTATGGTAGGCACTACTGGTTGGTTAATGTGTATTTATTGAGTTGTATCTCCACATACTGGACTGACTTTAACATATCAATCATGTCAGATGTTTTTTTCTCTGTCCTTCACACCTCAAAGCTCATTGGTTGATGCTAGATGGGAGGAACTCAGTCTTACTGATCCATTGGTATTTAAAGAGACAAGAAGGTATCCTCCTCACCTTTGTCCTCATCTCTTTCTCAAAGCTCATTGGATGTGGTGGTCAGAGGACAGGGAACTCACACATTCACGCCCATAAACAACCTGAATAGATGCCCCTAAAAGTTTGCCTGCATCCTTTTCCCTCAGTAGAATCTCCAAGGGAATTGGATGCAGTTTTGACTGCCATCTTAAGTGCTGGTCCAATGTATACAATCTGTGTAGAAAACAATTTCCCTCACACCCGGGTTGATATCAGTTACAATTCAATGCAAACTGTATTTACATGTGGTGAACGCAAAGTGACAACTTTAATTAACATCACAAGTGTTTTTGTCAGACTTGAAACTTATTTGTTATTGTTATTCGGTGAACTCCAGGGGGAATTAAATTCTGGTTACTACCCTTACCACTCCCCCTTGCTTTGACAAGTGCACTTGTAAATACCCTGGTTACTACCCTTACCACTCCCCCTTGCTTTGACAAGTGCACTTGTAAAAACCCTGGGATGTGACAATATAAAACATAATTTAGTTCTCAGGGCTTAGAGTTTGTTTGTCTAGTCTGCATGTGGACTTTAGCTTGAGAGATTGCTGTTGAGATCTTTTTCTAGTCTAGAACAATGTTTCTCAAATGCGGTACATGTACCCTAGGGGTACTTTGGAGTACTGCAGGGGGTACATGACATTTTTGCAAAAATGCTAATTTAAAAATATGTCATGCCTAATTCCTAAAATAATTGTACTATAATAATGAATGAAGTGATGAATTCTAAACATTTGAAATGTAGCATTTCAATGTTTTTGTTTAAAAAAGGTTGTTGTTTAGTGAATCTATCACTGCCGGCACTGTATTGTACCTCTTTATATAGACTTTTATCTATCAAATATGTTTCGTGCTGGTCAGGGGGTACTTGGCGCTGGTCAGGGGGTACTTGGCGCTGGCCAGGGGGTGCTTGGCGCTGGCCAGGGGGTACTTGGCCTAAAAAGGCAATTCGAAGGGGGTACAATATTGGAAAAAGTTAGAGAAACATTGGTCTAGAATGTCCCATCAGAGGGAACCTCTTCTTTCTAACAGGCCAGCTGGTGAGCATGTTGGTACACAATAAGGATTCATACATCATCTCAGAGAGGAGGTTTTTGTAGAGCAGACATGGAGATCTGATGCACTGTGGAAACTAGCAGCACAGAAATACACTGCACTGCTGTCTGGAGATACTGGATTGATGGTTAAGGTGCTGGTACCACCTTTATTAGCATCTCCATCCAGCGTTATATTATGTCCAGTCTCAGGATATGGAGACTTTATCAACATGTATCCCAGCAACATTAACCTTCTATGTTCATCTTGTTTGTACCAGAGGATGCGGTTATAGTTTGGTATACTATGTGAACAGTTTATCTTAGCCGACTCTCCCTGGTTCTTGTATAGGGCTGGTGGACTCTGGTCAACCTGGTCACTTAGAGAAGAACCTGGAGAGAGAAAGTGAGAAAATATAAAGATGATTAGACAATGACCTGTACAGATTAAATATATGACCTGACGATTAAAACATTATAGTTTAGTAGTAATTATATAATTAGTAATTTAGTACCTGAAACCCATTATAGTTTAGTAGTAATTATATAATTAATGATTTAGTGCCTGAAATCCATTATAGTTTAGTAGTAATTATATAATTATATAATTAGTAATTTAGTACCTGAAACCCATTATAGTTCACTAGTTATTATATAATTAGTGATTTAGTACCTGAAACCCATTATGGTTTAGTAGTAATTATATAATTAGTAATTCAGTACCTGAAACCCATTATAGTTTAGTAGTAATTATATAATTAGTTATTTAGTACCTGAAACCCATTATAGTTTAGTAGTAATTATATAATTAATGATTTAGTACCTGAAACCCATAGCGGTAGAGTTGCTACATGTATGAGAAGCTTGATCATGTTGATAGTCCTGGGGAGAGATGAGTGTCACATGGACGAGGAGGAAGGGTTTTCAGATACACAGAGGTGATTTCAATCCCAAATGGCACTCTTTTCCCTATATAGTACACACCTCAAACGCCCTGAACTCTACTGATGTCTGTATGATAAAACCAACACGTATGATAATTCAGAGCTCCCCCTACAGTAAATATTGATACATTCATCTCTGTAGATATTAAAGTAAATTCTATCATATTACTGTATAACACTGACTTTGAGTTATCCTATATATTCGTATTCTATCGTATATATTAACTGTCGTCATAGAGACAGTATGAAGTTCTGGTACTTCTACCTCTACCTAGGTTTGTAAAGCTGAACATACATACTCTGGTGAACCTGGTCACTTAGAGAAGAACCTGGAGGGAGAAAGTGAGAAAATATAAAGATGATAAGACAATGATCTGTACAGATTAAATATGTGACCTAAAGATTAAAACATTTAATTTTAGGATGAATGTAAAATAACTTAGCTAAATGAATACCTGCAGCACAGGCTGAGTAAACCATGGTTATGATAAGAAGGAATGTAACCATCTTGCATCTCAATACTGAAGACTGAAAGAAAGACAAACAACTCCACATTAGTTACAGGTGACTTCCTACCATAAAAAAGTATTGGGTTGTACTGAGTCTTGTTACCATGGATTACTGTAGGTCTGCTCCATCTGGTGAGGACATGCTAATTTGTTGAGCTCTAGCGCCACCTACAGGATGTACATCATATCATGGAACATCTCTAATGTATCCTTTTCTTACCTAGTCTACTTTCCAAAGAAGCTTAAGGAGGTACTGACACATTGTCGATATCAAACCTGTGGAACACTGCGTTTCTAATACTATTGAACAGCCTTACATTTTACATTTTAGTCATTTAGCAGACACTTATCCCGAGGAACTTACAGCAAGTACAGAGACTCACTTTGGAACTAATTAAAGGGAAAGACCAAAAACCATTATACACTAGACCCTCTGTGAAACCGGTTTGAGGTCACCTAGCAGGGCCAGCTCCACCCTGGCACACCTCGGTACCATCGGTACCTCGTCAGGGGACATATAAAGAGGCTCCAGTAGAACAGGCCAGGGCCAGGCTGGGATTGGAATGGGGTGGGGAAAGGGCCTGGGCTTTAATGGCTCGGCCAATCAGAACAGTCGGATCCACCTATCAAAAAACCCATCATAATGTTTTGGCTGTTTGATTGATGGGTACTTTCTTCTCTCCCTCCGTAGCAGATCAGCCACTGTCTGGCCAAATCTGCTATACTCGTCACCCATGTCCTACACCAGCTTCTCTTGTAGTTCCATCCTGCGTTAGTCTAGCTGCGCCATCTGCTTAACCAGCCAGTCATCCTGGTTCCTCTTCCGTTTGGACCCCACTCGGGACACAGATCACTCAGCTACCAGTGAAGCTGGGGAGCTACACACAGCAGGCACAGGTGGTGGTTGGGTATACAATGGCTGTGCAGGTGAGGTTGGTGGCTGGGGGCACAGAGGGTGACTCAGCTGGTGAAGTGGATGGCATGGAGTTGGAATCAGACAATGTTGTTGAGGTCTGTTCCTGTGATAGACAGAGCCAATTAGATTAGATTAAATTATCTAACATTATCTTACATTATTAATCCCACACTGGGTTAGGGTTAACTCAGAGCAAAACAATGGCGGTATAGAGGAAGGGGAAAACCGGAAAAGTTATTTCGGAAAGATGTATTAATCTGACCAATCACAGTCCTTGTGGTCTGCGTAGCCTCAATGCAAAGTTACATTTTTGAAGAGGTGCACGTCACCTAAAGCTCAAGTCATGGTGGAGGGGTCCGCGTTGAAGCAGAGTGCTCTGTGGTGGTACGCCGTCAATTTGACACAGAAGCATACAATAGGTCTTAGCCCTCTACGCCACACGGACCACATATTTACCGTCTTATATCAAAATGATTCATGTTGAAGTGTGATTGAAGTGGTTAAAGACAGGTGTAGATGTGTTGATCTGTATTCAAAATTAGTGGATCACAGAGGGTTTTTGTACAGCAGAGAGTGTATAGTGAAACACTGTGCATAACTAGCAGCACAGAAATACACTGCACTGTCTTCAGTTCCTCTCAGGTAGGGAATGTGTAGATGGGCCATTTTCCCAGTTCCAGCATCTCCACTCACTTTAAAATGATCTTTAAATGACTCTTCTATGGTTGGATTACTGTATGTCAAATATCCTATGAGTTTCAGAGCAGAGTGTCCTGCTGCCTGCTGGTACCATAATATCACGTTGTAGCTTGAAATAGAATGACTGCAGTTCAGCTGAACTTCATCACTGGGACCTTGTATTACTGCTACAGGAGTCTGGTGGACTTTGTCTTTCTCCGACAGCCCTGTGGATAAAAACCAAACATCTAAATGAAGTGTTCATGAACATATTGACAGCACTATAGTTTAATAGTAAATATATATTTAAAAAGTGACTTGGTACCTGAAACCCATTATAGTTTAGTAGTATTTATATAATTAGTGATTTAGTACCTGAAACCCATTATAGTTCAGTAGTAATTATATAATTAGTGATTTAGTACCTGAAACCCATTATAGTTTAGTAGTAATTATATAATTAGTAATTTAGTAGTAATTATATAATTAATGATTTAGTACCTGAAACCCATTATAGTTCAGCAGTAATTATATAATTAGTAATTTAGTACCTGAAACCCATTATAGTTTAGTAGTAATTATATAATTAGTAATTTAGTACCTGAAACCCATTATAGTTTAGTAGTAATTATATAATTAGTGATTTACTACCTGAAACCCATTATAGGTTAGTAGTAATTATATAGTTAGTAATTTAGTACCTGAAACCCATTACAGTTTAGTAGTAATTATATAATTAGTAATTTAGTACCTGAAACCCATTATAGTTCAGTAGTAATTATATAATTAGTAATTTAGTACCTGAAACCTATTATAGTTTAGTAGTAATTATATAATTATTGATTTAGTACCTGAACCCCATTATAGTTTAGTAGTAATTATATAATTAGTAATTTAGTACCTGAAACCCATAGCGGTAGAGTTGCTACATGTATGAGAAGCTTGATCATGTTGATGGTCCTGGAGAAAGATGAGTGTCACATGGACGAGGAGGAAGGGTTTTCAGATACACAGAGGTAATTTCCATCCCAAATGACATTCTATTCCCTATATAGTACACTCCTCAAACACCCTGAACTCTACTGATGTCTGTATGATAAAACCAACAAGTATGATTAGAGTCAGAGCTCCCCCTACAGTAAATATTGAGAGATTCAACTCTGTAGATATTAAAGTACATTCTATCATATTACTGTAAAACACTGACTTTGAGTTATCCTGCATATTCATATTCAACTATCGTCATCGGGACAGTATGATACAAGCTGATAATAATTTCTGCTATAATAACCTGAAGTCCAGAGTTTTGAGACAGACAATGTGATGACAAGTGTGATCAACATGTCAGATGATCAGTTAGAGAGAGAAACAGATCAGTTAGAGAGAGAAACAGATCAGTTAGAGAGAGAAACAGATCAGTTAGAGAGAGAAACAGATCATTTAGAGAAACAGTTCATTTAGAGAGAGAAACAGATCAGTTAGAGAGAAACAGATCAGTTAGAGAGAAACATATCGGTTAGAGAGAGAAACAGATCAGTTAGAGAGAGAAACAGATCAGATAGAGAGAGACACCGATCAGTTAGAGAGAAACAGATCAGTTAGAAAGAGAAACAGATCAGTTAGAGAGAAACAGATCAGTTAGAGAGAGAAACAGATCAGTTAGAGAGAGAAACAGATCAGTTAGAGAGAGAAACAGATCAGTTAGAGAGAGAGTAACAGATCAGTTAGAGAGAGAGAGAAACAGATCAGTTAGAAAGAGAAACAGATCAGTTAGAGAGAAACAGATCAGATAGAGAGAGAAAGAAACAGGAAGGGTTACTTTCCTGAGATCTGGAACCAAGGCGTTATTACACCTATATTTAAAAATGTTGACAAGTGTGACCCAAATAACTATAGAGGCATCTCTGTTAGCAGTAACTTGGGAAAGGTTTTTTGTAGCATAATTAATAACAGAATTCAGGTCTACGTGAGAGAAGAAAACGTTTTAAGTAAAAGCCAAATTGGATTCCTCCCCAAAAACAGAACAACAGACCACATTTATACACTTCACACCTTGATCAAAAAACATGTCCATGAAACAAAACAATGAAAAATATTTGCCTGTTTCATAGATTTAAAAAAAGCCTTTGACTCCATATGGCATGAAGGTATGTTCTTAAAACTCCTTCAAAGTGGTGTAGGGGGCAAAATATATGATATTATAAATGTAATGTATATAGAAAACAAATGCTGTGTTAAAGTAGAAAACAAAAGAACAGAATATTTTAGTCAGAATAGAGTGAAACAAGGTTGCAATCTTAATACAACCTTATTCAATATTTATATAAATTAATTGGCTACCAAATTGGAACAGTCTTAATCTCCAGGACTCTCACTTGAAGACAAAACAATAAAGTTTCTTTTATATGCTGATGACTTAGTCATCTTATCACCAACAGAACAGGGACTGCAGCAAAGCCTATGTTTACTAGAACAATTCTGTAAAGATTGGGCATTATCTATTAATATGGACAAAACCAAAGTAAAGATCTTTCAGAAAAACTCCAGATCTCAGGAAAGTAGATACCATTTCACAGTGGGAGGAACAACCATGAAACACTCCACCAGTTATACATACCTTGGTCTGGCGATAAGTTCATCTGGGCGTTTTGACCTGGCCATAAAGTCTCTAACAGAGAAAGCATGCAGATCATATTATGCAATTAGAAAGACACTGTACAAATTTAACCCCCAATTAGAATTTGGCTTAAATTATTTGACTGTTTCATATCTCCCATTCTTCTATATGGCAGTGAAGTCTGGGGCCCCCTAAAAAAATTAAATGGTAGGTCTTGGGACAAAAGTCTGACTGAACTAGTACACTTGGAATGTTGTAAAAATATCCTTGGAGTTCACAGAAATTCTTCCAACCTAGGTTGTAGGGCAGAACTTGGGAGATTCCCCTTAGCACTCAACATTGAGAAAAGCCACAACATTTTGGACTCACTTAACACAATGTGATCCAGATTATTATCATCAGAAAGCTTTTCTACACAAACACAGCAACCCAGAGAATGACCCTTTAGAGCAGTTAGCCCAGAAGCATCAGCTACATCCAAACACCACAACATCAGTATCTAAACTCAAATCAAATCCTCTATCCAAAATACTTACACTACTTATTGGAAAAATGAAATCAAATGTAATTAAAAACTTCAATGTTACCAAATTCTAAATAGAGAAATCTAATTAGCACAACACCTTGTAAGAATCAAGGAATTAAAAAAAGGAAGATAATAACAACGTACAGACTCAGTGATCATAGTCGGGGTATTGAAACTGGACGGCACAAAAAACATGGATTATCAGGGAAGAAAGATTCTGTAAACACTGTGGATCAGGAGAGGTGGAAAACGAACAGCACTTCCTACTCTATTGCACTAACTTTAATTCAATAAGAGCTATATATTTCTGGCAATTTAAGGAAAGAATTCCCAAGTTTTTTTAAATATCTGATGAAGAAAATATCTACATTCTCTTAGGAGAAAATAGAGAAACTGTAGACCTTGCAGCTGACTACGTCTTGGCTTGTCATAACAAAAGAGGAATTTTAGCGGCCATAATGTAAATTTCTGATATGTTGATTAATTTTAAGTTTAATTTTGTGTACAATGTCAAGATTATTATGTTTTATTATTGATACTGTCTTATTTTGTTATTTCTTTTATTGCTGAATACCTGTATCACTATTTATGTCTATACCCTTTGCTTTGGCAATAATGGCAACCACCTATTCATGCCAATAAAGCACCTATTGATTGATTGATTGATTGATTGATTGATTGATTGATTGATTGAGAGAGAAACATATCAGTTAGAGAGAGAAACAGATCAGTTAGAGAGAGAAACTGTGGACAAATAGTAACAGGGTGAGGGAACATAAAAGAAAACTTTATGTTAATTTATGTTAATAAATTACGCCTATGGTACTGTTTTAAATAATAATGTAGTAGGTCTGATATCATCAACCTGTTTCTACCATAACCTGTGAGTTTATTATTTGACAGTGAATCAAACTGAAACCTCAGATGCAGGTGTTCTGAGCACGGCTGCTACTGTACTATCAGACAGGGTTTTTGTAGAGGAGAGAGGACAGTCTACATCACGGTGTTGACTGGCTCCACAGTAACACACAGCACTGTCTTCAGGTTGTCTCAGACTAGGGATATCAAGATAGGCCTCTTTCCCACCATCTCCACTAATGTTGAAGAGATTTTTAAATGATGGTTCCAAGGTTATTGACGATGTATATGCGGGGGTATTCACCTCCATTTTCAACCTCTCTCTAACACAGTCTGCAGTCCCCTCCTGCTTCAAGCAGGCCACCATTATCCCGGTTCCAAAAAAACCTTACATCACCTGCCTAAATGACTACCGCCCAGTAGCACTAACCTCAATCATCATGAAGTGCTTCGAGCGGCTGGTCAAAACTCATATCTGCGCCGCCCTT
>JACXGM010017601.1:0-19656 GCA_016801145.1 Umbra pygmaea | reverse complement strand
TTTTAATAACTGGTTATTAAAAACATTAACAAATAAGTTGTACACAAATCGATTGACTATATTGTCAGTGTCTCATGTACAAAAACACGAGTACATTTGAAAATCATTAACTAGAGTCTGTTGTTACCCAAAATAGACTAATTGTAGCAACACATGAACATGGACTACCTTTCTATGAAATTAACAAACAATGATTATCATAATGAATGAGGAGCGCTGTTATTTTGAAATGAAATATCCGAGTTCGTGTTGCGGGCATTATATACTGTTGCCATGCGAACGGGCTCTGGAGTGCATATCTAATCGCGATACGCATAATCGTGCAGCCCTAGTTTGCGTGTTGGAACCACCTTCTTCAAATACCACCAGAGATTTTCTGAGATTCAAGTCAGGTGACTGTGATGGCCACTGTAGCATCTTGCAGGACTTCTTCTGCAACCAAGCCTTGGTGGAATTTGAAGTATACTTGGGATCATTGTCCTGTTGGAAGAAGGTCCAATGACGCCCAAGCTTCAGCTTCCTCATTGGCGGCGCTATTCTCCTAGGGTTTCCTGATATTCCAATGACTCCATCTTGCCTTCCACACGTTGCAGGTTTCCTGTGCCAGAGGATGCACATCAGCCCCAGAGCATCACTGAGCCACCACCATGCTTGACTGTTGGTAGGGTGTTCTTTTCAGTGTATGCTTCATTCTTCTCCCTCCAGACATTCCAATGATCCATTGTGCCGAAAAGTTCAAGTTTTGTTTCATCACTTTACAGAACGGAATCCCAAAACCTCTATGGCTTCTTTATATGATATTGAGCATGTTGGAGCCAAGTTTTCTTGTGCTTTTGGGTCAGTGGTGGTGTACGTCTTGGAGTTCTAGCATGGAAACCTTCTGCATTTAGTACATGCCTTACTGTGCTCACTGAAACCTCTGTGCCTTTTGCCACCATGTCTTGATGCAGGTTTTTTGCAGGCACTTGAGGGTTTTTCACAACCTCAGAAATCGGGTTGCAGCCGTTGATAGCTTCTTTTTCTGTCCCGTCCAGGTAGTGTAACCACTGTTCCCTTAAAAGGAGAATTTCGGGCGATTTTAAAACGTAGCTCTGTTCTTTGCATATCGGAAGTGCTGTCCGTAGCGTTAATATCTCAAACAATCTGTATTGCCAAAACCGTTTTTACCTTTTGCTGCCAGTATACAACCATTACGCATTTACAGGGCAAGTTAAAAAATGTGCTTTGAGCCACTAAACATGTTCAAAATTTCATTACTAGTCCATATCCATTTGCACTGATTCCTTATAATAAACACAGCGAGTTTGAACAAATAAGTTTTTGTACATACCTCTGTTTATTTCCCATTTTCCAGTGAAGTCCACATTGGTCGATTGTCGATGTCATACAATGCAATATTCCAAAACATATTTTTTTCCCCAAAAAAACCTATTTGAAGTGTTTTATAGTTATTTGATAGTTCCAATTGAAAGAGTTAATAGTTCCAATTGAAAGAGTTAATAGTTCCAATTGAAAGAGTTCATTTTTAAATAATAATTTAATGCTTTTGGATTTTGTGCATATAGAGAAAACATGATTGTTTTTCAGTAGGCTCAATATTGCCTGATATCCTATGATTATTCACAGGATGGGAATACGTGTGTATTCTTGGCTGTGCGAGTGTGCGCAACACATTGTAAGGGAAGTACTTCCATAGTTTACTACGAGCAGCATGCTTTTACTTAAGTAGCATTGTGCTCCATTTCCTTTCTGTTAAGCAACCGACTTTCTCTCTCACACACATTTCTACACAGACACATTCTCACGAGGCAATGTCACAGCATTTATTTTCCAATGGAATTGATGTTGCCATAACTTTTTTTTTTGATGTTGCCATAACTTCTTTCCAATAAAAAGCAAGATGCATTATTTAACGCAATGTTTTAAGCAAGTATCGAATTATGTAAAATGCTAGTATAGTACCGTTTTGACATTCTGGTACTAACCGTGTTGTGTATAGTGATGATAGAGCAGTGTGTGTATCTACCTGTGTTGTGTATAGTGATGATAGAGCATTGAGTGTATCTAACTGTGTTGTGTATAGTGATGATAGAGCAGTGTGTGTATCTAATTGTGTTGTGTATAGTGATGATAGAGCATTGTGTTTATCTAACAGTGTGTTGTGTATATTGATGATAGAGCAGTGTGTATAGTGATAAAGCAGTGTGTATAGTGATGATAGAGCATTGTGTGTTTCTAACTGTGTTGTGTATAGTGATGATAGAGCAGTGTGTATAGTGATAATAGAGCAGTGTGTATAGTGATGATAGAGCATTGTGTGTTTCTAACTGTGTTGTGTATAGTGATGATAGAGCAGTGTGTATAGTGATGATAGAGCATTGTGTGTATCTATCTGTGTTGTGTATAGTGATAATAGAGCAGTGTGTATAGTGATGATAGAGCATTCTGTGTATCTAACAGTGTGTTGTGTATAGTGATAGAGCAGTGTGTATAGTGATGATAGAGCATTGTGTTTATCTAACAGTGTGTTGTGTATAGTGATGATAAAGCAGTGTGTATAGTGATGATAAAGCAGTGTGTATAGTGATGATAGAGCATTGTGTGTATCTATCTTTGTTGTGTATAGTGTTGTTTTTGGGGGCCTGTTTTAATTTTAGTTTTAGTCTAGTCTTTGTGTCAAGCTGTCATTATAGTTTTTATTAGTTTTAGTCACATTCATACTCTTTTTCATCTAGTCAAGTTTTAGTCGACTAAAACTCTGATTTTAGTCTTATTTTAGTCAGAATTATCCATGACTAAATCTAGTTTTAGTCAACAAAAACTGATGACATTTAGTCTAGTTTTAGTCAATGAAAATTGTATTTTAGTCTCTTTAGTGTTGCAATTCAATTTTACCCAGTCAATATAGTATAATTTCCTAGTAGTATAGACAGATTTTGCCAGGGACAGCCATCGGTTGCTTTCTCTCTGTCAGATTAAATTGTGTTTGTTGTCGTGTACGCTAACTCACCACAGCTGCATCTTCTAAATAATGCCGCAAGTGGGGCTTGAGGAAGTGGCGTGGCGTGCGTCTGCACAGTGCGACCTGATGCAACCCCTGAAATGAGACACAGGAAACTAGGGGTGGGCGATACTGTCAAATTTGGGTTTGATCCGATACAAAGTAATACAGGGCCAGCACCGTCGATATCAATACTGATACAATACTTTTTATTATTAAAAGCTGCTTATCCCGTTATACTCTCTCCCGTTATACTGGCAACCCAGTAGTACTATCTACACTTAAGATCTGGTACCAGTTTCGTCATCATTTTAAGTTCTCCCATACTTCCATCATGGGTCCTATAAATAACAACCACATGTTCACTCCACCAGTGGTTGACCATGTCTTCTCTCTATGGAAAGCAAAGGGTATTAAAACCTTCCATGACCTTTTTGAAAATTTTGTTTTCTGTAGTTTTCCCAACTTGGCTGCTAAATATGCCTTGCCTCAATCACACTTTTTTCATTATCTGCAGATGAGACATTTCATCTCTTCTGAATTTGCATGTTTTCCTTCCCTACCCCCTAACCAGCCATGGGATGAGCTATTGACTTTCTCACCTCAACATAACTCATTGACTTCTCGGGTCTATTCATTGATTATGTCTTTTGACAAAAACTATACCAACAGATCAAAATCTGCCTGGGAGCGAGAAATGGGTCTTGAACTTTCAAAGGAGTTCTGGGACAGAGCGATTGAGAGAGTAAGCTCTACCTCATCTTGCGCCCGTCTTGGACTTATTCAGTTCAAGGTGGTCAATAGAGTTAATTATTCTAAGTCCTGACTATCCAGAATGTACCCTACAGTGAACGATGTTTGTGACAGATGTCATTCCTTCCCATGTGACCTCTATCACATGTTTTTTTCATGTACTAAACTGAGCAACTACTGGAACTACATATTTCATATTCTTTCCGAGGCACTTAAAATCCATTTGACTCCATGTCCTCTGATTGCAGTGTTTGGAATCCCAGGGAACCCTCTCTTATTAAGCCATAAAAACACGGATATCATTGTTTTTACCACATTACTAGCCCGCCACAGAATCCTGCTGCAGTGGAAATCTTGTCAGCCCCCCTGGCTCTCTCTGGCTAAGTGATGTTCTGTCCTTCCTACAACTGGAGAAAATTTGGTATACCGTGAAAGGATCATATCCAAGATTTTCAGATAAATGGCAGATTTTTATTTCATATTTTAACAGTTTAAGAATACTTCCCTCAGATCCATAATTAATCTTATGTCACCAGCCTTTCAAGTCTAATTTATTACTATTGTTGGTCTTTATTTGTATTTATATTTGTATTCATGTCTGTGTGTTGTTGTTCTGTGTATGTACATGTACACTGTATGGTGTGGTCTGTTTTTTTTCGTTTGTTTGAAAATATCTATAAATAAATATATTTAGAAATAAAGCTGCTTATGTACTTTCACGTACGCTGCACCCTGTATTCCTGTTTTTATTTTATTTTTTATTATTTTTTATTGTTGTGTAAATTTATGTATTTGCTCCTTGTCGCTTTATCTTGGCCAGGTCTCCATTTTAAATGCGAAATTCTTTTCGGGTAGTAGTATGGGATATTAGGTTGTCTTGAGGTGAATACATTTGGTGAAAATTATTTGCAATTACACAGCAAAAATGACAAATCTGAACAAGAATACTTATATTGTATTTGTCATTTTAAATATGTTACTTTAATAATTATTTACTAATTATTTTAGACTTTTTACCTTGTTTTTGTCTTATTTTCAAACATATAGCTAATGTAGGAAGTCAAATTATCTCAGTGCGCAGGCAGTTTTTACAGTGTCCCGTAAGGTCAGTGGTGGAATTTATACCTGCCAGCTGAGACTTTGTAAAAAAGTGCTAAAACTTAGTCTGTCTATCACCAGAACAAGCTCAATCTTTTAAGAATCAAATCTGGGTTTACCCAGAATATCGTGTCGGATTTGCGGTGTGTGCGCGACTGGTATGTTTGTTGTTTGAGTGTCAACCACACCGGTCAACCACTTCAGATGTGTTCATGACGACAGAATGTTTTTCGCACAGTGTGACATTTCTATTCTTTGATGAAATGTGTAGAAGAAAGAAACTGAAAGTGGTATCGATCTTATTCACTCTAGTAATGATCTTTAAAATTGAGACATAATGTCGGTAGTATATTTTGGGATCGATCCGCCCACCTCTACAGGAAACAGAAATACTGCAAAATATTAGCTAATAATAACGTTATAACATTTTGTCTCATTTTGGTCAATGAAAATGAAGAGACATTTTTTTTTGTAAAACACATTTACTCTTGTTTTTATTTGTCAACAATATTGTGTATAGTGATGATGGAGCAGTGTGTATAGTGATGATAGAGCATTGTTTGTATCGAACTGTGTTGTGTATAGTGATGATAGAGCAGTGTGTATAGTGATGATATAGCATTGTAGCTACCTGTGTTGTGTATAGTGATGATATAACATTGTGTGTATCTATCTGTGCTGTGTATAGTGATGATAAAGCAGTGTGTATAGTGATGATAGAGCAGTGTGTATCTAAGTGTGTTGTGTATAGTGATGATAGAGCAGTGTGTGTATCTAACTGTGCTGTGTATAGTGATGATAAAGCAGTGTGTATAGTGATGATAGAGCATTGTGTGTTACTATCTGTGCTGTGTATAGTGATGATAAAGCAGTGTGTATAGTGATGATAGAGCAGTTTGTATAGTGATGATAGAGCAGTGTGTGTATCTATCTGTGCTGTGTATAGTGATGATAAAGCAGTGTGTATAGTGATGATAGAGCATTGTGTGTTACTATCTGTGCTGTGTATAGTGATGATAAAGCAGTGTGTATAGTGATGATAGAGCAGTTTGTATAGTGATGATAGAGCAGCGTGTGTATTTAACTGTGTTGTGTATCGTGATGATAGAGCATTGTGTGTATCTAACTGTGTTGTGTATAGTGATGATAGAGCAGTGTGTATAGTGATGATATAGCATTGTGTCTACCTGTGTTGTGTATAGCGATGATAGAGCAGTGTGTGTATCTAACTGTGTTGTGTATAGTGATGATAGAGCATTGTGTGTATCTATCTGTGTGGTGTATAGTGATGATAGAGCATTGTGTGTATCTATCTGTGTTGTGTATAGTGATGATAGAGCAGTGTGTATAGTGATTATATAGCATTGTGTCTACCTGTGTTGTGTATAGAGATGGTAGAGCAGTGTGTGTATCTAACTGTGTTGTGTATAGTGATGATAGAGCAGTGTGTATAGTGATGATAGAACATTGTGTGTATCTATCTGTGCTGTGTATAGTGATCATAAAGCAGTGTGTATAGTGATGATAGAGCAGTGTGTATCTAACTGTGTTGTGTATAGTGATGATAGAGCAGTGTGTATAGTGATGATAGAGTAGTGTGTGTATCTAAGTGTGTTGTGTATAGTGATGATAGAGCATTGTGTGTATCTATCCTTGTGGTGTATAGTGATGATAGAGCATTGTGTGTATCTAACTGTGTTGTGTCCAGGTCTTTGGGAAGGGAAACATGGTGTTCTGGATCGTATTCTCTGTCATTCACATCCTGGCCACTCTGTTGCTTAGCACCCAGCTCTACTACATGGGCCGCTGGAGACTGGGTAAGTGTTACTAAACAGTAATACGGATCATTTAATGTCTAGCCTGCACTGTTACAGGGGCCATCTATGGGTTGGTCTGGGGTCAGTGTTAACATGGAATGGAATGGAATGGAAATGTATTTATTTGAAACAGGGACAACGCACAGATAGACATTAAACTTGTAGTACAAGAAAATATGTCTTGGGCCAGGTTATAGCAACAATGCAAATTTCCACCTGTAGTCCCTGGGCAGGTATAATAATCATAAAACTAACAATATTAAAAGGACATTTTGACAGGACTATAAATGACATGGTGACCATAGTAAGAAAAATAGGCAATATAACAGAAACTGAAAACATCTAGCATGCACTGTTACAGGGGCCATCTATGAGTTGGTCTGGGGTCAGTGTTAACATCTAGCCTGCACTGTTACAGGGGCCATCTATGGGTTGGTCTGGGGTCAGTGTTAACATCTTGCCTGCACTGTTACAGGGGCCATCTTTTGGTTGTTCTGGGGTCAGTGTTAACATCAAGCCTGTACTGTTACAGGGGCCATCTTTTGGTTGTTCTGGGGTCAGTGTTAACATCAAGCCTGTACTGTTACAGGGGCCATCTTTTGGTTGTTCTGGGGTCAGTGTTAACATCAAGCCTGTACTGTTACACGGGCCATTTATGAGTTGGTCTGGGGTCAGTGTTAACATCAAGCCTGTACTGTTACAGGGGCCATGTATGAACTGGGGTCAGGGTTAACATCTAGCCTGTACTGTTACAGGGGCCATATATGAGTTGGTCTGGGGTCAGTGTTGAAGGAACACTTCAGAGCCCTAACAGCTCAAAATCATTGTGCCGGTCATGTTTCCGACACGACAGTCATTTAAACACTTTCTCAGCACATTCGGTAATTCCCAATTCGGCCACCCTATGTGTTCGGAATATTGCACAGTTACACAAACTCCAAATTTTCAAAAGTACGTCTAGAGGTGTTTAGTTGATTTCCTGATCTTTATTTGTAAAGTTTTATTCTCCAATCAACTCAATTCAAAGATTGACTAGGTTCAAAATTAACAGTTTATGGTTTTGAAAATGTTGCGTGACATCACTGTGGAAAATTCCAAACACTTACCATGGCCTAGTTGGAAATTACCGGATGACATGTACATGAAGACGAACGCCACAAGGATATTGAGCTGTTTAGGGGTCTGAAGTGATCCTTTAACACCTAGCCTGCACTGTTACAGGGGCCATCTATGAACTGGGCTGGGATCATGGTTAACATCTAGCCTGCACTGTTACAGGGGCCATCTATGAACTGGGCTGGGATCAGGGTTAACATCTAGCCTGCACTGTTACAGGGGCCATCTATGAACTGGGCTGGGATCAGGGTTAACATCTAGCCTGCACTGTTACAGGGGCCATCTATGAACTGGGCTGGGATCAGGGTTAACATCTAGCCTGTACTGTTACAGGGGCCATCTATGAACTGGGCTGGGATCAGGGTTAACATCTAGCCTGCACTGTTACAGGGGCCATGTATGAACTGGGGTCAGGGTTAACATCTAGCCTGTACTGTTACAGGTGCCATCTATGAACTGGGCTGGGTTTAGGGTTAGCGTTTAGCTTATACTGTTACAGGGGCCATGTATAAACTTGGCTGGGGTCAGGGTTAATATGTAGTTTGTTGTGTTTCAGGGGCCATGTATGAACTGGGCTGGAGTCGGGGGTAGCATTTAACCCTGAGAAATAACAAAGTGATCATTGTTGTATTTTTGTCTAGATTCTGGCATCTTGCGCAGGATTGTGTATGTGATCTACACAGACTGTATCCGCCAGTGCAGTGGCCCTATGTATATTGTGAGTATACATTGACAAACTGAATAAGGACTCACTGGACATAAAATATTCACATATGAAGTGAATGTTACAGTCTGTGCCAGTGTTTGGTGTAGCGGCCTGAGCTTCCTACTACAGAGCAGACACGTCCTGTGGTGACGGGGTATTAGCCTAGCCTACCTTCCTTGTCATTAAAATTGTTAACCCCTCCCATAAAAAAAAGTAATGAAAAGTAAATGTTTCAGCCTCAACCTCACTGTCTCAAGTCAATGTTTCATTCTCACACCTTATTGGCCTGTGAAATATTGTTGACATAACTAAAGCAAATGGAAAATAATAAAGTTAAAATATACAGTATATAAAAACGTGTGGAGAGAAATTTGTTTTGAAAAGGACAAAGCATTTGAAATGTGGTAATATCTACACATGCCTCATGGGAAAGGAGGTTTGTGCCCCCACTCGGCCGACTGTCTCTATTCTTACTGTCTGGCTTCCCCCTGTACTGTCAGTATTAAAATAAATAAATAAATACCCCCCCAAAAAATCTTGCATAACAAAAATGTATTATTAGCCAAATGTTGTAACAATGTGCAATTATTGAAATACCCAATAATTTAAGTAATAACAATACATAAATATATGGGTGATAACATAGAAATAAATATACATTGTTATTTGTATTTCATTGGTTTCCCTATTCTCATTATAGTTGTCTCTGTCTCTGTCTCTGTCTCTCTCTCTCCCTCTCTCTGTCTCTCTGTCTCTCTGTCTCTCTGTCTCTCTGTCTCTCTGTCTCTCTGTCTCTCTGTCTCTTAGGACCGAATGGTTCTGCTGGTGATGGGAAACATTGTGAACTGGTCTCTGTGAGTATCCCCTCTTTCCTCCAAGACGTTACCCAGACAAGTCTCTCTGCTGCCGGTTTAAGTAAATGGGATACGCTGCATTGTTGAATTTATCAGGGCACATAGTGGGACATTTCATGATGCTTTGCTCTTTATCCAGGGTGTTTAGCACCTACTACAAGCAGGCTTGAGAATATCGTCATTCTAGGGGCAAGGCCATTTGGCTTTTGGTGTTACAATTTCTTTTAAATGTTTCTTTATTTAACCTGTATTTAATCAGGTGGGCATGTCGAGAACATTTTCTCATTTGAAACATCAACCTGGCCAAGATAAAAGCAAAAAGGTGCAAGATTACACAAAGTTACAAATTACACATCAATTACTCAAGGGAATAAAAATGCTATAAAAAATACAAGTTGCAGATCTTCAGAGTAAATAATGTAAGTATTATGTACAATTAGTGCAACATAAGTCTGAATTAGATCAATTGGCATGTAAAGTGGTGAGACACATTTGATGGAGTAATTAACACTTCAGCATAATTGTTCAAATGGATATTGTTCAAATGACAAAGAACAAATAAGATACTGTGCAGATCAGTGTGTGCAAAGGCACCATGGGGTAAAACTAAGGCACTAAATCAAATGGGCAGAGGTAGGGAGATGGTTGGGTGAGGCAATGGTGAGAAGAGAGTTTAGGTACAGAGATGTTTTGTAAAGAAGTGGCTTGTATATGAGGTGAAACCAGTGGGTCAGGCGTCGAGTGTGTAGTGAGGACCAGCCCACAATGTATATAGGTCACAGTGGTGGGTGTTAAATGGGGCATTGGTGACAAACTGGATGGCACTATTATAGACTACGTCTAACTTTCTCTGGAGGTAGGTAAGAGGGAGTTCTGCAAATGGATTGCTAGGATAGTAATTTTTACCAGGCTATGTTTATAGAAGAAAACTTTACTTGATGAAGGTCTGAGACCGAAACGTTGTGGTTTTAACATTTTAACATTTTTGCTTGTGAACACAGGCATTGTGCTGGACTTTTTTCCCTAATACCAGGCTACGTTTGGCAGTGTAGATGGAGGCCTTGTTGTTTGTTGTAGAATAGGAAGCCAATTCTGGATTAAATTTTGGATTGGAGATGGTTAATATGGGACTGAAATGAAAGTGAATTTTCTAACCAGACATGTTGGTTTTTGTAGGAGTCCACGTAATCTAGTTTAGACCAGAGTAGAGATGCTAGTCAGGTTGGGGGGTACGTGTAGCGTGTGGTTGAACAGCATGCATTTAGTTTTGCTGGAATTTAAGAGCAGCTGAAGTCCACAGAAGGTGTGTTGAATGGCATCTAAGCTCTTTGAGGTTAGTTAGCACTAGGGTTGGGTATTGGTTGGGTTTTATCTGATACCGGTGCCTACTCTGTATTTTTTAAACGGTCCTGGTGCTTAAACGGTTCTCTAAAAAGGTATTTTTAAAAACTAAACCACAGGTCATGTGAGAGCTAGCCTACAATCTATAGCTAACATCTGTTGTGTCCCTGTGTAATTGCAAAATTGCGCCTTCTTGAAACGTTGTTAAAACATTTTGCATACATACACGAATTGTTATGAGTTTTACATTAAGCAGAAAGCCACCGGACACCGAGTTGCATGTCAGAGGGATTTCTTTAGGTTAAAGGTTGTGTAATAGGCACATTTTCATAGTTTCTATAGTGTAGGAAGAGAAGTTTATTTCCATCTATAGTTAAAATAAAGTACTTCCATAAGACAAATGTTTTATATTCAAATTGGTAGGCGAAGTTGGAATTGATCATGTTTTTCGACATGACGGTCACAAAAAAAAATCTGTGCATTTGGTAATTCCCAACTCGGCCACCATAATTTTTCCAAAAACCGTCACTTCGAAATTTTCGAAAAATAAATCTAGATTCAGGGGATGCATTTGGTTGACTTCCTGGTGTTTATTTGTCACGTTTCATTCTCCTATCAATTCGATTCAAAGATCAACACACTTTAAAAATGATTAATGATTTTTATTTCCAAAAATGTTGCAGTGATGTCACCGAAGGTTTTTGGTGACCGAGTTGGGAATTACCACATGACCGGCACAGTGGTTTTGAGCTGTTTAGGTGTATAAAGTGTTCCTTTAAGGTTTTACCGCAATTTACATTGGTTTAAAACAGACCAACTTTTTTCTCAGGCTGTGTGACATGTAAAGCCTCAAAATCTGAATATACAGGTCCTTCTCAAGAAATTAGCATATTGTGATAAAAATCATTATTTTCCATAATGTAATGATAAAAATGAAACTTTCATATATTTTAGATTCATTGCTCACCAACTGAAATATTTCAGGTCATTTATTGTTTTAATACTGATGATTTTGGCATACAGCTCATGAAAACCCAAAATTCCCAAAATAGTTGACAACACTGGCTGCTCAGCCTTCTTGCCTGCTCATGCAGCTCAGCTCGGTGTGTCTCCGAGTTGGGCCGGAAAGAAAGACCACTCGATCGCAGGGCAGAACTAGCAACTTTCTTCTACTGAAGTAGTTAAGGTTTGTCCAAAAAGTTGCTAGATTTGTTGCTAGGCGTTTTTTATTAAATTCGCTAAAAAGGTGTGAAAAGTCACTAAGTTGGCAACACTGGATGCACTCCTGCTAGTGGCTTTGAATGATGCGATGTGTGACGCTGCTTCCAAAAATATCAGATAGTGATATTGATTGGTTGTTCACAGTACTAGCTGATATTTTTCACGACAAACATAGTACTGTGAACAACCAATCAATATCACTATGTTTGTCGTGAAAAATATCAGATAGTGATATTGATTGGTTGTTCACAGTACTATGTTTGTCGTGAAGTTCCTACGCTGAAAACAAGTGATTATTAGTTCATGTTCCTTATGGTCAGTGTGACTAATGCAACCTTGTATATTGGAGAGACACTACGAGAAAGACTTGTACATCACGGAGTGTGACTGTGTGTGTCTATATGGGGGCCTGATGGCTCAGTGGTTAGGGAGTTGGACTAGTAGTCAGAAGGTTACCAGTTCGATTTCTGTCTGTGTCCTTGAGCAAGGCACTTTACCTTAACTTGCTCCCTGTACTTACTGAAATATAAATGTTTGTGTTTCCAGGGCTGCTTATGGCCTGCTAGAGAGGCCCAATGACTTTGCCTCCTACCTACTGGCCATTGCCATCTGCAACCTGCTACTTTACTTTGCCTTCTACATCATCATGAAGGTAAAGATGTGTTTCTAAAAGGAACTGGCTGGTCAGAGTTTGACTGTGAGCATGATTTATGGTACATTGGCTTGTGGCATTGTCTTCCTCCATCCTCAGCGCGTCATTGCACACTTCTGATGAAATCACAGGGCAAACAGTGCAACTGTTCCTGCCTGTTTGTAGTCGTTCAGATGTAACGTCACAGCTGTTTACTCCAGCTCTACACGACATTTGTTGCCCACATTTTAGTGAAAGACAAGGCTTACTGGTGACCACTGACAGTTTCATAATTACATGAATTGGCACATGCAAACCTAATATCAGTTAACACCTCTACTTTCATAGTGTGGTTACTCAGCACAAGACCGACTGCTCTATCTCATTGATAGGCCCTGAATCCAAAGGTTGCCGGTTTGAACCCCGATCTGGGTTATTCCTGTACCTTACATTTTATTGTAACTGTGCCTACTCTTTTAAATAATAAATTACAGTACTATGAGCACTTCTAAACCTACATAATCCATTAGAATTTGTGCTTGTATGGTTCTATTCTGGTTATTCAGGAGCAGCTCTCACCATCAGTCTGTGAATCTTTTATGTCCATATAAGGCGTTGTGTTTATACAGTCATATGCAAAGGTTTAGGCACCCCTGAAAATGTCCATGATTTTCATTTAGAAATAATTGGGTGTTTTAGTCAGCATTTTCATTTTGATCTATCAAATAACTGAAAGACACAGTAATATTTCAGTAGTGAAATTAGGTTTATTGGATTAACAGAAAATGTGAAATATGCATCAAAACAAAATAAGGCAGGTGCATAAATCTGGGCACCCTTGTCATTTTGTTGATTTGAATACCTGTAACTACCTAGAACTGATTAATTGGAACACACAATTGGTTTGGTGAGCTCATTAAGCCTTGAACTTCATAGACAGGTACATCCAATCATGAGAAGGTATTTAATTGCTTAAGATGTTAATGCATAGGGATTAGATTATACTGTCTATATTGTTTACCACTTAATACTGTACAACTGAACGATCGAAATGCAAAGCCTTGATATATTTTAATAGTAATGAAATCGAATGATTTCAATTTATGATTGGTACCAGGCATTCTAAATCCAAACATTATCATGTGTTTAGTTTGATCGCTCACAGAAATTTTGTGTGTGTGTGTGCGTAGCTCCGCAGTGGTGAACGGATCCAGTGCATGTCCCTGGTGTGTATTCTGTTCACGGCTGTTGTGTGGGGCTTCGCACTCCTCTTCTTCTTCCAGGGCCTCAGTACCTGGCAGGTAAGTCAAATGTTGGTACAGAGCGTCAGAAGGCTCAGTGGTTAGGGAGTTAGACTTGTAGTCAGAAAGTTGCCGGATTGTGATATATATAACTACTGTTTACAAAGATGGTGAGCATGGGGGGTCCGTGTGGCATAGTGGGCTAAGTCATTGCATTGAAGGACCGTCTACTTCATGATAGTCACAGGTTTGGGCCTGAGTATGGGTTCTCTGATTTTCCCTGGGCCTCCTCCCCTAGGCAGCGCAAATTGGCATAGCGCTGCCCCGGATCTGGGAGAAATAAGTATAGTCGGTGAACTTTATCCTCCCGTGCATGATCTGACTAAAGGCTTCCGTGTTGGCTGAACAGTGTGAAAAGAATTGGCGGCTCGGGCGACACGTGGTTGGATGAACCATATGCGCGCCCCTCGCCAGTCCACAGATATGTCCAGGGAGTTGCGGAGCTGCCAACAAGGCGGGATTAGTGGGAATTGGGGAGGAAAATCATGAAAAATTCAACAAAATAATGATTAGCACCAGGTGAGTGCAAATAAAGAGAAGGTAGAACAGACAACAAGCAGACTCCTAATAGGATTAGAGTTGACTAACCCTGCAATACTAGATATGTTTATCTAATAAAGTGGCCACTGAGTGTAATTGCGAAATATCTGTGGGTTATTGACAAGATTAGGGGTTCATGGTATAATCCCACACTCTGTGACTTTCTTGCTGTAGAAAACACCAGCCGAATCTCGAGAGCACAACCGTGACTGCATATTGCTGTCATTCTTCGATGACCACGACATCTGGCACTTCCTGTCCTCTATTGCCATGTTTGGCTCTTTCCTGGTGAGTGTGTCTTTATGTTAGTGGTTGTTGTTGAAGACAATGCATTCATGACTCTTACAAACAGAGCACCCATTAGTGTCTCTTACCCATATGGTAATGGACCTCCCATAAACAGTTTGTACATTTAGTACTCAGCGTAAATGATTACACCCCCTTTGAAAAGTAAGATTTGTATCTATTTCTCAGTGATCACCAGACCAATCAGCTAAATTTTGACAAAATGTTGGTGACCACCATCACTAGGATAAGAAAATAATCCATTTCATTTCAATAGGGTGTTGTAAATATCAGTACACCCTACAAGAACTTCAACCAATCTAATTTTGTATAGCCTCCATGGTTTTTAAGGATAGCACCAACTCTTCTGGACATGGAGTGAACAAGTTGGCGACATACTACCAGGTCTATTTTCATTCTTGGAGAATTAGCTCTTTCAGAGCCTGGATCCTGGACAGAGAATAATGCTCGACCCATCTTTTTCGAACTCCTGTTCTATTGAGTTGAGGTCAGGTGACACACTTGGTCACTGACTCACTTTTACCCTGTTCTTCTTCAAAAATGCAGCAGTGGCCTTGGAAGTATGTTTTGGCTCATTATCAGGTTGAAATTGTGCATGGTGGCCCAGGGTGCAGAGCGATGGTTTCATCTTCTCTTTCAGTATTTCACAGTATATCTATGAATTCATGATGCCCTCAATGAAGCGCAATTCCCCGACACCTGCAGCGCTCATAAAACTGCCACCGCAATGCTTTACTGTGGGTACCATGCATTTTATCATTGTACTCTTCTCCCTTGCAACGCCATACAGTTTGGATGCAATCAATTCTAAAAAGAGTTCCAATATTCTTCACGTTTGTCAACATGGGCCCTGACAAATGCTAAACAGGCTTTTTTGTGCATAAGCTTTAGCTTCCATTGTGGACGACACATTTGCATTCCACTCCTGACACAGTCACCCCAGTTTGGCTTTCTACAACTTTAGCAAACTGTGTGTTGAACTTGCCTGGCAATGTTCCTAAACTCTTCTTAGGACAAAACGCTTATCTCGAGGTGTTAGCTTCTGTGGACGGCCTGGACGTCTCAGATTGCTTGGCACAATTCAATCCTTTTTGAATAACTGTTGCTAGCGTATTCTGACTAATTAGAAATGCTTTAATTATTGTTTTGTAGCTCTGACCTTTTTTGTGTAAAGCGATTACTTTCTTTCTCAAAACATGTGACATTTCTCTTCCATGTGGTGCCATAATTGTCAACATTGACTGGGAGCAGATTTAAATACCGCCCTTAATTGTCAGTTATGTATTGGTTCTGAAGAGAGACATGTTGGGTTGTACTCATTTATGCTGAATACTGTACTATGGTAACAGACCTTGCATTAATGCTTCATACATATCCAGAGGGTAACAGACCTCCTATCCCAGAGGGTAACAGACCTCCTATCCCAGAGGGTAACAGACCTCCTATCCCAGAGGGTAACAGACCTCCTATCCCAGAGGGTAACAGCTCTGCTTCCTCCACCAGGTTCTCCTCACCATGGATGATGACTTGGATGAAGTCCAGAGAGACAAGATTTTTGTCTTTTGAGAAAGGAACAGTGCCCCCCCCCTTAATGAACAATACTAACTGGTCACAGAGACACCCAGCAACCTGTCTTCACAACTACAGTCTCGCTGATTATCCACTGGGGAATGCGGAGCTGCCTTCACCTAGCAAGCATCCGTGTGGACACTTAGCCTGCCAATGAATAGGTCTGGTTTACCTGGACCTGCTGACATTTCTCCTGCTGCCATCCAATATGACTGCGTTCCTTGTATTTCCTCATTGCTAATACAAAAAATAACAATGTTAGTTGCTACAAGGGTTAACATTTTATTTATTTTGTATTACGCTCTTTTTGACTTGCAACTATGTCAATGCATTTGAACGTGTAAAGTGTGCGCGCGAATGAGTTTAAGCATAAACGTGTGTGTGTGTGGGAGTGAACTCACTCCATGTCCAGTCCGTTGGTGGCCTTTCATGTTTGTGTGTGTGGTCAGTATGTATTTCTATGGTCCAGTGTCATACTGTATGATAGATGGGATGGATCGGTACCAGCTGTCCCTGAGAAAAAGCAATGATTGTATTTCAATGACTAACTACGTCCTTAGCTGGTGAGGAAAATATATTTTGCACTGTAGTATAACGAAAGAAAATGTTGACTATGTGACTGAAGTGTCACTTAATAAAGTCTTTGTTTCAGCTAACGGGGCACTGTTTCCTGTTATTCAAAAGGACGATTGCACAGATGTTTTGTATGCATTGTTCCCTCCCAGTTGGTGTCAAGTCCATTTACCCCCTGACCTTCTCAGCAGATGTGGGATGCTCGAAGACCCTCACATGCTTCCTCCGAGCACATACGTTGGAGCTGTCCGATTCATATCGCACTGCTCGTTCAACGCGGAAGCCTTTAGTCAGTGCATGCGCGTGAGGATTACACATTTGCCAACTATACTTCTGGGTTTGACCTCAGAGGTGCCCGTTCTGAACAAGAGGAGTCACTGGAAAGAGACGTGTCAAAGTTCAGAAGTCCGACTTTCCTACTCCTAAGTAGGCAGAGCTGTATACATTTGCACCGCCCCATGCAGCGGCTCCCGGTTGTAAATTTCTTTAACAGCTGAGCTTTTGGTCAAACTACCTTAATCAGAACCTGTTTCTGCTGAAGCACACGTGAATAAAAGCTTAGCTATCAACTGCATCTGGATGTGTGTGGAAACTTCATTATCTTTTGGGGCCAGAGAAATGGCAGATCTATTTAAATTGTGTAATTATTAGCAAATACTAGGAATGCTAGTGTAAAAAGCCTTAGCTGAAGGTACCTTGTGTGCTTTAAATAATATATCTAGTTTTAGAAGTACCAGTTCTTACAATCATTGCTATTTTTGATCGGGCTGGATGTTTTGGTCATAACTGGCCTTTTGCTAAACATTTGAAAATTTGTTTTTCCGTTGGGTAACCTAATTAATTCAGACCTGGTGGTCCCTGGATTTGTGAGCAGACAAACTATACAGAAAAGCTCAAGCAGAAAACAGAATTACAGCTCGACACTGGCATTATGAACATACAGATATTTATTAAAATATTTCTTATAAAAATACTGTGGATTCAACATATTAGCAGAGTAAACACAGAGGGAAGGTGATACCTGAATAGAAGACAGGCTGTGTAGTTGATAGTCACTGTTTGCCCTTATAGTATTTTTATATATGGCTTAATATTCACACGCTTTACACTTTGTGATAAAACAAATATTATTAAAATTGTTTGATGAAACCATGATGATCTTTAGTCACTTGATTAAGTTCATAAACCATATCTTGTGAACTCTGATGTCTGCTAATAAAATCAAGCACCCTCTGTAAACTAGATATGTTGCTTGTGGAACAGTTAAATAGTCAGAACATTGGAAAACAGGAATGGGGCTGCTGTCTTCCTATTCTTAAATGATTGCCATGCAATCCAATAGAATAAACTTAACACAGCTGAAAATGACCTCTAATGAGGCAGCTGAAACTGACCACTGAGACAGCTGAAACTGACCCCCGAGACAGTCCTGGTGTAGTGTTATCATCCGATTTAACAAGTCACCATCACAGCTGAACCTGAGAACCAGGACTTCACTGGTGGCTATATGGTCCACAGCTAGCACTCCTGGACCATATCCTGAGATGGATCCTCTACTAACACCCATGACCAGATCCTGAGATGGTTCCTCTACTAACACCCATGACCAGATCCTGAGATGGTTCCTCTACTAACACCCATGACCAGATCCTGAGATGGTTCCTCTACTAACACCCATGACCAGATCCTGAGATGGTTCCTTTACTAAAGCCTTTGACCAGATCCTGAGATGGTTCCTCTACTAACGCCCTTACCCCAAGTGTTTCCTCAGTCCTTAGTAAGAAGATCAGCGTTACAGGACCATGAAATATAAAGGCAGGGTTCCTGCAATCACCATAAGCGCAGCATATCTGTGCCAAATTTCAATCCTGCTACAAAGATCTTGTGCACTGTCAACTGAATCCTAATTTCACCCATGTCCTTAGCTCTTTGACCAAAGCTCATCTTCATCAGTCCGCATGTAAGTTCAGTAATGGTACACTTTGATCTGGTTGTTGTCATCCAGGCTTAGCTGAACCAGTCTACTTGGCGTAGACCGATACCGTGTGAACAGAGGTCTGGTCAGAAACAGTTAAGGACATGTACCGATTGAACCAAGCTCCAATTACAAGTTGTGCAGTTTAAATTGTGTGTGAGACGGCATGTTAATGAAAGGATACACGTTGGGGTCTTTCCTGCGTGTTTCCAGCCATCTCTTGTTGCCATCGATTAGACCCTGCAAGCGCTGGCCATCAACCATCACCGATTTAGTCTGCATGGATGACAGACTGCGTGCCTGCTCACTAACACACACACACACACACACACACCTTCAGTACCATCACTCAATGTACTGATTGAACAGGTTAGACAAATAAATGAAAGGTAGCGTGACAGTAGTGGGCCCCCATCCCTGTCATATTCACCTTGCAGGAGTGTAGCCTGAATAGAACGTGTTGGACCTCAAGGAGCTCATGGCTACTGGCTGAATGGGTTTCCCTGTAGAAGAAGGCTCCTAAACCATTAAACTTGACATTCCTGCACACACGCAGGCACTGACCACCAGAGATGCAAAAAGAAGAAAGTAAAAGTACTCTGCTGGGTTCTCCTGTTTTGAGAAGTTCCTTATGAACTCCCTTACCTGGTCATTTAGTTTTTAATAACTAACCAGTGACCATAAATATTACTTTTTACTCTCTGTTTTTATTTGGTTAATCACTCTTTAGTTATGAGCTCACTTTGCCTGGTAACTTTGCCTGGTAACTTTGCCTGGTAACTTTGCCTGGTAACTTTGCCTGGTAACTTTGCCTGGTAACTTTGCCTGGTAACTTTGCCTGGTAACTTTGCCTG
>JACXGM010017600.1:0-19628 GCA_016801145.1 Umbra pygmaea | reverse complement strand
TGATGCCATCAGGACCACATCATCTGCAAAAAGCAGCGATGAGATCCTCAGCCCACCGAACTGCAACCCATCCCCACCCCGACTACGCCTCGATATCCTGTCCATAAATACTACAAACAGGATTGGTGACAAAGCGCAGCCCTGGCGGAGACCAACCCTCACATGAAACGAGTCCGACTTACTGCCGAGAACCCGGACAAGGCTCTCGCTTTGGTCATACAGAGATTGGATGGCCCTAAGAAGGGACCCCCTCACCCCATACTCCCGCAGCACCTCCCACAGTATCTCCCGGGGGACCCGGTCATACTCCTTCTCCAAATCCACAAAACACATGTAGACAGGATGGGCATACTCCCAGGCCCCCTCCTTGCAAGAGTAAAGAGCTGGGCCCGGTTCCCCAAAACGTTCTTATCGCTAAGTAGTTCTTAACCTAATAGGAAACCTATTGGGTTAAGAACTACTTAGCGATAAGAACGTTTTGGGGAACCGGGCCATGATCCGTTGTTCCACGACCAGGACGGAATCCACATTGTTCCTCTTCAACCTGAGGTTCGACTATCGGCCGAACCCTCCTTTCCAGCACCTTAGAGTAGACTTTACCAGGGAGGCTGAGAAGTGTGATACCCCTGTAATTGGCACACACCCTCTGGTCCCCCTTTTGGAACAGGGGAACCACCACCCCAGTCTGCCACTCCTTTGGCACTGTCCCAGACTTCCATGCAATGTTGAAGAGACGTGTCAACCAAGACAGCCCCTCCACACCCAGAGCTTTCAGCATTTCTGGATGGATCTCATCAATCCCTGGGGCTTTGCCACTGTGGAGTTGTTTGACTACCTCAGTGACTTCCACCAGGGAAATTGACGACAATCCCCCATCATCCTCTAATATAGAGGGCACAGAAGTAGGATTCAGGAGTTCCTCAAAGTGCTCCTTCCACTGACTTGTTACCTCCTCAGTTGAGGTCAACAGAGTCCCAACCTTACTGTATACAGCTTGGATGGTTCCCCGCTTCCCCCTTCTGAGGTGGCGGACGGTTTTCCAGAAGCACTTTGGTGCCGACCGAAAGTCCTTCTCCATGTCTTCCCCGATCTTTTCCCACACCCGCTGCTTTGCCTCTTTCACGGCAGAGGCTGCAGCCCTTCGGTACCCTACAACTGCTTCCGGAGTCCTCCGGGATAACATATCCCAGAACGACTCCTTCTTCAGTCGGACGGCTTCCCTGACCACCGGTGTCCACCACGGTGTCCGTGGGTTACCGCCCCTTGAGGCGCCCAAGACCCTAAGACCACAGCTCCCCACCGCAGCTTCAGCAATGTAGGTTTTGAACATTGTCCACTCGGGTTCAATGCCCCCAACCTTCACAGGGATGCACGAAAAGCTCCACCGGAGGCGTGAGTTGAAAGTCTGTCAGACAGGGGCCTCCTCCAGACGTTCCCAATTCACCCGCACTACCCGTTTGGGTTTACCAGGTCTGTCCAGAGTCTTCCCCCACCCCCTGACCCAACTCACCACCAGATGGTGATCGGATGACAGCTCCGCCCCTCTCTTCACACGAGTGTCCAAAACATACAGCCTCAGATCAGATGAAACGATTATAAAATCGATCATTGACCTTCGGCCTAGGGTGCTCTGGTACCAAGTACACTTATGAGCATCCCTATGTTCGAACATGGTGTTTGTTATAGACAATCCATGACTAGCACAGAAGTCCAACAATGAACAACCACTCAGGTTTAGATCAGGGAGGCCGTTCTTCCCAATCACGCCTCTCCATGTGTCTCCATCATTGCCCACGTGCGCGTTGAAGTCCCCCAGCAGAACTATGGAATCCCCAACTGGAGCCCCATACAGGACTCCATTCAAGGTCTCCAAGAAGGCTGAATACTCTGCACTCCTGTTTGGTGCATATGCACAAACCACAGTCAGAGTTTTCCCCCCAGCAACCCGCAGGCGCAGGGAGGCGACCCTCTCGTCCACCGGGGTAAACTCCAACGTAGCGGCGCTCAGCCGGGGGCTTGTGAGTATCCCCACACCCGCCCGGCGCCTCACACCCTGGGCGACTCCCAAGAAGAAAAGAGTCCAACCCCTATCCAGGAGAATGGTTCCAGAACCGAGACTGTGCGTAGAGGTAAGCCCCACCAGATCTAATTGGTAGCGCTCCACTTCCCGCACCAGTTCCGGCTCCTTCCCCCACAGAGAGCTGACGTTCCATGTCCCCAGAGCCAGCCTCTGCTGCCCAGGTCTGGTCCGTCGAGGCCCCTGACCTTCACTACCACCCATTTGGCAGCGCACCTGACCCCAGCGGTTCTTTCCACAGGTGGTGGGCCCATGGGATGGAGAGGGAGGTGCCACGTTGCTTCTTCGGGCTGTGCCCGACTGGGCTCCGTGGCAAACCCGGCCACCAGGCGCTCGCTGACGGGCCCTCCATCCAGGCCTGGCTCCAGACGGGGGCCCCGGGCTTCCTCCGGGCAGGGTCTCTCTTCCTCTACCTCGATTTGTCATTGGGGTGTTTGTGAACCATTCTTTGTCTGGCCCCTCATCTGAGACCACTTTGCCATGGGAGACCCTACCAGGAGCACCAAGCTCCAGACAACACAGCCCTCAGGTTCATAGGAACACACAAACCTCTCCACCACGATAAGGTGATGGTTCCCGGAGAGATTTCACTATATGCCTTCGTCATCAATTCGTAACCTTGGTGTCATATTCGATTCAAGTCTATCTTTTGGATCTCACATCTCTTCACTTGTTAAAAACTATTTTTTCCATCTTCGTAACATTGCTCGTCTACGATCCTCTCTCGCTGTAGCTGATGCTGAAACTTTAATTCATACATTAATCACATCACGCCTGGACTATTGCAATGCCCTATTTCTTGGTCTTCCCAAAAAACTAATTGCTGCAAGATTACAGTACGTTCAGAACTCTGCAGCTAGAGTGCTCACTTCGACTAGGCGCTCTGCTCATGTTACACCTTTGCTTCATGAACTTCACTGGCTACCTGTGGCATCACACATCCACTTTAAGGTATCGCTGCTAACATTTAAAGCATTAAATGGTCTTGCCCCTCAATATCTGTCTGACTTACTCCACCCTTACCGCCCTGCCCGGTCCCTTAGATCAGCTGAACTTGGTTTGTTGTCCATCCCTCGTTTCCGTTTGTCTACTGTAGGTGGAAGGGCATTTAGTGTTAATGCTCCTAAATTATGGAACTCGCTACCTCTCACACTACGTAATACCTCATCCATGGCTATATTCAAGACCCAGTTAAAAACATATCTGTTTAACATGCATTTTGTCTGATGTGATTATTTGTATCCATGTGACTGTAATGTATGTCTGAGTGTCTACATGTTTTTGTACTCTATAATGTAAAGCGGCCTTGAGCTACGGAAAGGCACTATAGAAATAAAACTTTTTCTTCTTCTTCTTCACACACAGCAAAATCCCTATTCAGAGAGAAAACATTCCAGGTCAAAACCATCTGCAAAAATGGCCCTATCTTAGTAAAGTAAGCTTACCACACATTCACGCTGATTTGGGTCTTCTCATAGGAGCAAAAAACTCAAATGCAATGGAACCATGGCACGTAATAAATAGTCAGAGTGAAGGACCATATAGTGAGTAAAGGGCCACATAGACTGTCGTGGGCTGGATGGTGTGTGGACCTGTAATGGAGGAAAGCAGTAATGCCACAGATATGACAACATATTACAGTGTCAACCAAGTCTCAGTGGTGGAAATAGAACAGATATTGGTCCAACAATACAACACAGATCTCCTGTATTGTCAGTATGAGGACAAGGAAGAAATGTCTCAGGAAGACAAGCAGTTTATGCGGTCAGGATGACCAAGTTTGTAGATGGACACTACTGCATAGGGCTTTCACTGAGAAATGAAGCAGTTAAGATGCCAAACAACCGCTGTGTGGCAGAACAGAGAGCTGTTAATCTAAAGAGAAAGTTGAGCAACAATGAGGTGTTCCTAGAAGACTACAAGGCCTTCACGGGGAGCATGATTGATAAAGGTTACGCTGTGGAAGTTCCCCCAGAACAGCTTGACTGAGACAATGATAGGTTCTGGTATGTCACACACCACAGGGTGTTTCACCTGAAGAAAAATGTAATTTGTGTGGTATTTGACTGCACAGTTTCGTTTCAGGGTGTGACGCTGAAAGGTCAGTTACTACAAGGTCCTGACCTCACCAATATGCTCATTGGTGTCTTGGGGAGGTTTTGTGAAGATCCAATTGCGGTGAATGAATCTACCAGGTGAGGGTTCCTGAAACAGATGCTGATCTATTGCGGTTCTTGTGGTGGCCGGATGGCAACATAAGTGCATCGATAAAAGAGTACCGAATGGCAGTGCACCTATTCGGTGCAACCTCATCACCAAGTGTTGCTTCTTATGGAAAACAGCTGAAGATCGAAATGTCACTGCAGCTCCAGAAGTATGGAATAGTTCTGCACAACTTCTTTGTAGACGACTGTTTAAAATCTGTGTCTACCGAAGAAGAAGCCATTGCCTTGATAAAGAATTTGTGTATGGAATGAGGTTTTACCCTTATAAAATGGGTAAAGCAACAGCAGGAAAGTTTTGTCATCCATACCTGCAGGGCAACGAGCCAGCAGATTTCGATCTCATTAGTGAACCTCTACCTAATGAACGAGCCCTTGGCATACAGTGGTGCACAGAAGATGATACATTTGTATGCAGTGTGAAGTTGCAGAACACTTCCATTACCAGAAGAGTTATCCTTTCAGTCGTAAACTCAATTTACGACCCTCTTGGCATCCTAACGCCAGTCATACTTCTTGCCCAGCTTATTTTGAGGGATTCCTGCAAAGTAAAACAAGGGTGGGATGAAGAACTCAATGTTTCCCAAGTCGAATGGTATAAATGGTTAGAAGATCTCACTCACCTCACAGAATTCAACATAAAGAGATGTGTTAAACCAATGGGATTAGGACACACAGTAGGAGCAAGGCTGCATCATTTTTTGATGCAAGTGAGAACAGCTATGGCACAGCATCTTACCTTGTGTTGGAGAACAAGCAAAGCCAAATTCATTGTGCCTTTGTCATGGGAAAGTCTAGAGTGGCCCCACTTAAACAGATCACTATTCCCAGACTTGAGTTAACTACTGCCGTTGTTGCAGTGAAAGTGGACAAGATGCTGCGTAAAGCAATTCCCACTTCAGCAGTCTTTTTTTCTGGACAGACAGTACAACGGTTCTCAGGTACATAAATAACGAGACAGCTCATTTCAAAACCTTTGTAGCAAACAGGATTACATTCTTACAAGAGGCTACCAAACCAGTACAGAGGAGGTATGTTAAAACATCAGAAAATCCTGCGGCTCAAGCTAGCAGAGGCATGAAAGTTAAATACATTAAGCAGGGGTAAGCATGGATAAATGGTCCACAGTTTCTGTCATAACCAGAAAGTGAATTGCCACAGGGACCAGATGCTGTGATTAAAAGTCTTCAAAATGATTCAGAGGTCAAGAAAATCACAGTGAATACCATCTGAGCTAAAAGAAATGCTGACCCTGTGAACAAATTGCTCCAATACTACTCAAGTTGGAGTCAACTACAAAGAGTGGTTGCATGGATCTTGAGAGTAAAGGAAACATTGATCCAGTTGAAAGACCAATTAAAAGTTAGAACGCACCATCGTTCATTCAGAAAAAGGCCCAGAGAGACAATGGGTGCTTGAACAACAGCACATGGAAAAGTACAAAGCTGTCATGGCAAAACAAGACCTTGGAGCAGTTGATTATTGCAGAAGCAGAAATGATCATATCCAGTCAAAATCAATGGTGTTCTGAAGAAGTGAAGGCTCTCAGCGCTAATCTGTCTGTTAAGAGGAATAGTCAGGTGTACAGGCTTGACCCCACTTTACAAGATGGTATCCCAATAGTTGGAGGACAACTGGACAGAGAAGGGCATAAAATGGATGTTCAATTGCCCAGCTGCCTCTCAAGAAGGTTTGGGAGCGGCAAATCCATACTGTACGGAGGATCCTCAGCACCTTAGTGAAAGAACAGAACGTCACAGATTACACTTTTCAAACTCTTCTGTGTGAGAGCATAATTAACAACAGACCGATTACAAATCCGTCAGATGATGCACAATATATGGAACCTTTAACTCCCAACCATTTGCTGATGATGAAGGTACAGCCCAACATGCCAGGAGGATCAATATGCTAGGAGACGGTGGAGACAAGTGCAATATCTCACAGATTTATTCTGGACCAGGTGGACTTGAGAATACTTCTTCTCCAGGAATGGCAAAAATGGGCAAGACAGAAAAGGAACTTCAATCTTGGAGACATGGTGTTACTTGTTACTTGTGGACAGTTTATCCTCACGAAACACATGGGTAATGGGAAAAATAACCCAAATTCTACCTGACAAGAATGGAATAGTACGTCAAGTGAAATTACAGGTCCAATACCAGATCTTTAGTAAGACCTGTAAATAAGCTGTGCTTTCTACAAGAAGCAGTGTAAACACGAGGATCACATTATGAAGAAATATAAAAAAAGGAAATAGATGAGTAAATAAATAAGTTTGAAATAGTTATTTGCAGTTCATTGATGAATAATTACTTTTGGTACTTGGTTAATTTAATATTTGTTTTAATTTGATGGCTCTTAGGATTTGAGTTAGTGTTGTAATTGCTTAATCCTCCCGATTAACCATTATGGGGTGGATATTTAAAAATAGGATATGAATAATGACGTTATGATTTGTCAGTTGAATGTTTTTGGAATGAGAGTTGCAATAGGCTCATAAGCATATAGTTTTTTTTTACCATATGATGACATGTAATATAAACCTTATTTTTTTGGTCATTAAAAGTTGGAAAACCGAATAACATCTCTTTTAATTTGCGTAAGTACTGTGCCAGCCTACAGCTCATTTATGGCATATTTAGACATCCAGAGGAATGCCTTTATATGGAGGTTATATTTTTATTTATTTTGTTGATAGTTTTGAATAGGCATCGTATGGTTTGACTTGACAAGATAGATGTGCATAATGATTGTATGTTGGCAAATGGACATATCAGTTAAACCAGCACTCATTTGGTGCCACAACTCAATGTTAACGTACTGTAGGCTAATTTTATGATAAATTATAAATCCTCCCTTATTTATTATATGTACCGCATATACTGTAGCTATAAACTAGTAATAATAAATAATAATAATAATACATTTTATTTATAGTGCCCTTTTTATTAAAATTTCTCAAAGTGCTACAAGTTATAAACAAAAAATTAGAATGAGCAGTTCATACATTGAAACAAACATCTAAAAGGGACAAAAAGCTTTGCTAAAAAGAAATGTCTTAAGACCTTTTTTAAAACAGTCAGTGGATTGATGAGCCCTCAAGGTGTCAGGTAGGACATTCCACAGGTGCAGGGCAGCTGCACAAATGGCCCTATCTCCCATTGTCCTGAGTCTAGTTCTGGGTATATGAAGAAGGTTTGAGTAAGTGGAGCGGAGGGGACGTGTTGTGTTTTGTGGTCTGATAAGTTCTTTGAGATAGGGGGGGCATGTCCATGGATGCACTGGTGTGTGAGGAGGGAAAACTTGTACTCAATCATGGTGAAAAGCCAGTGGAGTGAGTGGAGAATGGGGATAATGTGCTCATGTCTCCGCACTCTCATCAGGATTCTTACTGCAGAGTTTTGGATGTACTGAAGCCTTTGCAGACTCTTTCTAGGAATCCCAATGAGAAGTGTGTTACAGAATTCCAGTCTGGAGGAGACAAAGGCATAAACCAGCTTTTCGGCATCTGAGAGGGAGAGAATGGGACAGAGTTTAGAGATGTTATGGAGGTGGTATAAAGAGGTCTTGCATAGGTGATTTATGTGTGCTTCAAAGTCAGTTGGAAGTCCATTTTTACACGAAGATTTGTGACTGTTAATGAAAGGGGGATGTTAGAGCCAGAATAGGTGATGCTGGTTATGGATGATGATTTGGTCTGGTAAGGAGTGCCAATCAGGATGACTTCGGTTTTGGAACGTTTTTTTTATTTGAAGATGACTGTGAAGGTGGGGTTTCAGCTGTTGCATTTGTATATAGCTGTGTGTCATCGGCATAATAGTGGAATGAAATGTTGTGGCGGCTGATCATTTGGCCAAGGGGGGTGAGGTAGAGGATGAAGAGGATGGGGCCAAGGACTGACCCCTAGGGGACACCACAAGTAATTGTATATGGATTTGATTTGAAGTGGCCCAGGGAGATGTATTCTGTCCGGATTGTGAGGTATGATTTGAACCAACTGAGGGCAGTGTTGTAGTTAGGAGTAAAAGGATACAATTAATGTGCACTTATGAAGTTGAAGCATTAATCATTCATGTATTTCCTTTTCTCCCGTTGCAATAGTCTGGGTTAAGAACGGAGAAATGCTTAATAAATGCCTATAGAGGATTTCTAGAATAGACGTGGTTGAATATTTCCTATCTAACTATCTGTCCTCATAATGATCATTTATCCGTGTGTAAACAGCTACGGAAAGAAATACCACAGCGACCCGGGAAACTAGAGCGTTGCCCGCGAGTCAGACAAAGGAGCATAGGCTACCTAACTTGAACTGTGTGCGTGATAAACGCTGAAACTTCAGAGCAGACCGCAACAAGATAACTTAACATTCCCATTAAAACTCCACCGGAGATGTCCGGGGAAATTATTTAGAATGTCTATGACAGAACTTAGTAAATGAATAATATTTAATTCCAATTGAAGGGCATCAAAGTACAACACTTTAACCGGACACAGAATTACACAATTATACCAAGAAATTACCTGTCGTTTACACTTCTAAATATGATCTAAGATCTAAGCATGTCTTATACGGTACAGTCTATCTAATACAACATTTATCCAACACATTTGCTATGGCACACTCAGACGTGTCGCCAGGAGAGTCGTTACAGAAATCTCATCAGTTTAACCTTAAACAAAGACTTATATTTCCCCTCGAGAGGGGCCGCCCACAAGCTCCCGCTGCATACGAAATACGGGTCAGTTCACTGGCTGGGATAGGAGAAAACAAATAGTACTTTAGCACTTAGATTAAATGTCGCCTTGGCGCCTCGGCGCATCCAGGAACAAAAGGACTGGGTTATCACATTTTGACTATGCTTCCCTGTAGAAAGCTAGCATTAATCTCTTCTAGTCGCTCTGTGGAGAAAATCATAACGCCTTGCACGTAGTAAAACCAAAACTCCCTTTATGGGATGATCCAGCAAGCCCCAAAATTATATATCATGATATACAGTATAATGTTGAGATCTCAGCTTCTTGTTTGACTACCCATAGTGGGGTTTTTGGCCCCCCTCCCTTCCGGGTCTCACTCCAGCAGTCGTCAAGAGTGTGGAGACTGGTAGTTCTTAGACAGCTGCTATAATCAGTCCTGTGGAACATCTAAAAATCCACTACAGTGTCATTGAGTCCAGTGGTGAAGTGGAGCCGGTTTAAAGAATTGCCATGGTCGACAGTATAAAATGCAACAGAACGTTCCAGGAGGGAAAGGAGAGAGGGAGAGCCAGCATCTGATGATATGAGGAGGTCGTTTGTAACTGTTTGGCAGTCTCTGTGCTGTGATTAAAGCGGAAAACTGACTGGAATTTTTCAAAGAGGTTATTATGTTTGTGGTGGTCCTGAAGGTGAGTGGCAACTGCTTTCTCAAGTACTTTTGATATGAAGGGTAGATTGGAGATGGACTTCCGAATCATGAGTGGGTTTTTTGAGCAATGATCTGATAATGGCATTTTTTAAAACAGGGGGAAAATGACCAGTTTGAAGGGAATGATTTATAGCAGCAGTGATCAGGGGACTTAAGACAGTGATATGAGTTTTAACCAGGGAGGTTGGGAGAGGGTCCAGGGGACAGGTGGAGGGTTTCATCTTCCTGATGATGTTCTGCACCTCTTCTGATGACCCCTCAGGAAAGCAGTTCAGTGGTTGGGAGATGATGTATGTTGGGGGAACAATTTGGGTGGGAGGACCAGAAAGGGCAGAGCAAATATGTGCAATTTTTTATGTGATAAAATCCATGAATGTATTGCACATCTGTTAGGGCAATTAGTGGAGGGGATTTTGGTTTGAGAAGGTGGTTAAGAGTGGAGAAAATCTGCTTGGAATTTCCTGAGCTATTTCTGATGGCATTGGAGTAATACTGTGCCCTTGCCTCTTTGAGGGACTGTGCATATTTTTGTTGTTGCTCCTGGTAAATTTGTTTGTGGACAGTGAGGTAAGAGGCTTTGAAGCGCCGCTCAAGGACCCACCCTGCTGCCTTCATCTTACGAAGCCCATCTGTGAACCAGGGAGCTCAGAGGGTGAAGGTGACTGTTCTTGTTTTAACAGGGCCATGGAGGTCCAAGAGGCTCCTAAGTTTTCTGTTGTAGTAATCCACTGCTTCATCAGTTGATGAAAAGTGTGTGGAAAGATGCTGAAAGTCTGCTGCCAAAAGATCTGGGTTTATGATTTTTAAGTTACTGAAACGGATATTCAGCTTAGGCTTGTAGAGGCTGGATAGGGATGGCAAATCCATAGAAATGGCCTTGTGATCAGACACACCTAGGTCATACACCTGCAGGTTGGTGAGAGGAGCAGAGTTTGTAATGACCAGGTCCAAGGTATGCCCCCTTATGTGGGTGGACATCAACACATAGTTTTAAATTAGAACAATCCAGTAGTTAAAGAAATTCAGCTGCAAAACGGCAGGAGGGGGTGTCAACGTGGATGTTCATATCGACCAAAATTATAACATCGGCAGAGGATGTGCAGAAAGTTCTGAGAAGATGTGACATCTCAGTAATAAATGATAGGTTTGGTTTTGGTGGTCAATAGATGAGGAGGAACAGCACAGAGGAAGGGGACTTACATTTAAATGCAAGGCATTTAAATGAAGACAGTTCAGGTAATGGTTGCAGAGATAGCTCCAGATCACTGCGATGGATGACTGACAGGCCACCACCGCGCCCTGTGCTGCAAGCTATTTGGAGGTAGCTATATCCTTGGGGAAAGCTCTCTTTTAATGAAGAAAAGATATTTGGTTGGTGCCAGGTCTCTTTAATGCACATATAGTCCAGACATGTATCCAGGATATGGTCATGAATGAGGCAGGATTTGTTTGTAATAGACTGTGCATTTAAGAGTAAAATTTTGCTACTTGATGATACAATTCTTTGCACTGGCCATAACAGACTGGAGTCCACTCCACGTTTCCCATTCAGCTCACTGAGAGATGTTACCATGGAGATGTCCAAACTACATATCCGATAGGAGACAGCACTCTGATGACACGTGCGTGGAGCGAAAGTTTCCGTTGCAGACCAGAGAGCCGGGATGGTATCTGAGCAGACAAACTTTCTGCGGGAACTTCTTTGGATGTAGCGCGGACAGCAGAGAAGTCCTAGTTGTGTAATCACTACAGTGCATGGTGGAGTGAAGAAACTGCTGAGATTTATCAGCTGGTTGACGGAGTAACTCAACACAGTGGTGGTGCCGGCGGCGGCGTGGAAGAAGTGCAGGTTGTTTTTAGCTGCGTAGCCAGAATGCTAGCTACAAGGACTCTCAACTCTGCGGCGATGGGTGGTTTCAGGCTTCCCAGATGCATTTCATGATGGCATGGACAAGCTGAGTCAAGCCAATTCCAGGGAGTCTCTGAGCAGGTGCTTTGCTAGCGACAACAGGTAGGCCACTGCTAGACTCGAAAGCTACCTGATAGCTATCCAGAAAGGTCCACGATTCGGTGGTGGGTATAGTAATCAGTTATTTAAGAAGATCCTCTGGTCGGTGGCGCGGATAGTAAAACGCTATTTAGAAAGTATTAAAAAGTTTGCTTAAAAAATAAAGTAGGTGTTATTTTGGCTCAACTGGAGAAGCGGCAAACAGACAGCGCCAGCGTCCTCTCCTCATCAGGTCTTCAAAGTTATCCCTTGTGAAGAAGTTTAAATTTAAAATGGGTTGCATTTCCCTGTGGAAGAGAGCAGATCGGATAAAAATTTATAAAAATTTAGGTTGATAAAAAAGGAACAGGTTTCTTGGAACAAAAGCAGTAAACATCTACCCACAATTCTAGCCTATTATCACCATGTGCATGAAGCTTTGATTGAATTTCTCCCCTGAAAGATCAGTTTCATTCTAGCTAGAAACTCACCCAGGCTTCTCTGCAGCCACAAAATGTCTTCAAGACTTTAGATGCTACAGCGTGTGACAAGGAGCAGCTCACGACAGATGGGCTGAATGTAGTTTCCTCGTAGTTTGCTATCTATTTTGTCACAATCCCGCCCTCCTGAGCCTGTTTCCCTTTTCCGAGTGTATCTATTTCCCTGTTCCTGGTTCCCTTGTGTGTGTGTGTTTGATCTGTCTCTGTGTTGGTTTTTGTCATCCTGTTTCTGAGCACCAGTTCCTGTTTTCCCCTGCACTCATGAAGGCACCAGTCCCAGAGCACCAGTCCAATCAGCACTCATCCCGAGCACCTGTTTCCTCTGCCACACCTTGGGGTGATTGCCACCCTCCCTTTATTAGGGAGGTATTGACAGTCAGCCCTGCCAGATTATTGTACTACCAAGTGTGTCTCATGCCATTTCTCTTGACTGCCAGACTGAGCACTGTGCTTTATTTGTTTTGAATGTTTATTACTGTCAGTCTGGGTACTGTGTCCTTATTATTCCGAGTTGTTGTTATCTCACCCTGGTTCTCCGTGCCTCCATTTCCAGAATCCATCTGTGCTGTTGAGCTGGTCATCACTCACCTGGTTCCCCTACAGCCATCCGGACCTCCCATCTTCTGTGCCCTCGGACATTACCTTCTGGGTTTCCTCACATCTAAAATCACTCACCTCGTATTCATCTTCTTTTGGATTCACCCTCAGTTCCTTGCCTGGATCCTGACAATTTTGTAACATCGGAGGATGTTCTAGAAAAAAGAATCGGCCATAATCGGCAAGCAAAAAGGCTGATTAATAATTATCTTGAAAACTCATAATCTGCCATAATTAATCAGCCAAAATAAGTTGGCAAGGCCGATCAATTTGCAGACCTCTGGTTAGGTCCCTGTGATGAACTAGCTGGCCACACAACTCTCTGTAGTGCTCTGCATTTCCACTCAATGATGTCCATTTACCAAGTGGTATGCAGCCAGTCAGGATGCTTTCATCTTAACAGCAGAACCAGCTTTGGGGGTCATATAGGAAACACAACTGGAGAGTAAGTTCAGTTTTATGTCCAATGTCTGCAAAATAGGGATCATTGCAGAACATATGGTTTTCTGATCTTTTTTCTCAAGCTCTGGTGCCATCTCTTGGCACTTGATTTCAGACAAAGCTGTGGCAGAAGTCACAGAGGTTGTCATCCCTCTTATCATAATAATATATGGTAAAAAATACAGTATACTGTATCGATGCATAAAATCCTACATATTCTCACTACACCCTCAATTATCATAATACAACATCCATGATTTCTCCATTCTATTAACAAATATGTACAGTAAATTTACAGTGTTATTATTCTTTGCCCTGAATTTCAGTGGCTACAATGCAATAACAGAAAATAGAAGCAATGTTTTTGCAAGTTTCATAACCCAGAACGGTATTATTATTGGCCCTTGGCACTTTGACCCCATCCTTCTGTCAAATAGCCTATTTGGGATATTTGTGGTGCTGTCTATGCACTTTTGAGACATGCCTGCTCAATGCCTCTTTTCAGACCAGGTTCACAAATCAAAACTGTAGCTAGAAAAACATTTAAATAGAAAAACACCCCAAAGGTGTCTGTTAGCATAATGATAAGTGAACCATATGGATCAGTTAATGTTTATTGCTCCAAGTGGGCCAACCCCTACTACTTGTGATTTATAATTTCCACGCAGTGTCCAACATCTGTACCATGCACGTCCTTCAGTCGTGAACTTGGGAAGGAAAATAATTGACTTGATATTTTTTCAGAATTCAGACTAATAAACCAGTAACTGAAAGCCCTGCACTGAATACTATTGCCCTGCAATGTTTGTTAGGTTGGAAATGCCAATGAAGTTGATGATTGGTAAAAGAAGGCTTAATATTTTGTCATGTTAATGTACAAATCAGTCCAAATATAACATGGTTCAGACAAACTGATACAAAACAAGATTAAAGTACTACACCTCCAGCACACAAACAATACAAAACAACTATCCGCCATTGAACTTGTGCAGCGTTTGCAATAATCGCATAACTTATCAGTAGCTATTGAGCAAGCTGGTCAAGGAACCCATCCTGTCCCCTTATTATCAGTTGCTTACCTACTGTGTAACTTATTAATGTGCACGAACAAGGAATTTTAAATCAATGTGTCTTCCTGACTCATAACAATATTGTTGTTCGTGGAGCTTATGTACAGTTAGGTCTGAAAATAATTGGACACTGACACAAGTTTTGATATTTTGTCTGTTTATCAAAATATATTCACGCTTCAGTGAATTAAAGTTTAGTCACTCAGCTTTAATTTGAGGGTAGTCACATCCAAATTGAAGGAAGTGTTTAGGAATTACAGTTCTTTAATATGTAACTCTTTTTCAAGGAACCAAAGGTAATTGGACAATTGAAAATCTGTTATTTCCTCATCAATTAAGCAGGTAAAAGGTCTGGAGTTGATTCCGGGTTTGGCATTCGCATTTGGAAGCTGTTGCTGTGAACCCAGAACATGCTATCAAAGGAGCACTCAACAGACCATCATTAAGGTGCAAGAAAAAAAAAATCCATCAGGGAGATGGCAGGAACATTAGGAGAGGCCAAATCAGCAGTTTGGTTTATTCTAAGAAAAAAAATATACATAAGCCTCAAGAATAGAAGACAAGATTATTCTTTGCCAGATCACATCTACAAAAGCCAGCAGATTTCTGGAACAGCATATGTTTGGTAAAATGAATCTAAGATCAATCAATAAGTACCAGAATGATGGGAAGAAAAAAGTATGGAGAAGGCTTAGAATGGCTCATGATCCAAAGCATACATAAAACACGGTGGAGGCAGTGTGATGGCATGGGCATGCATGGCTTCCAATGGCACTGGGTCAATAGTGTTAATTGATGATGTGACAGAAGCCAGAAGACAGAAGCAACCAGATTTATTCTGAAGTGTTAGGGCAAAACGCCCCCACATCATCACATCTCATATCCGTATCTCATGTTTCTTGGCCCAAGCATATCCCTTCTTCTTATTGGTTTCACATATGTATGATGGGGGGTTGCGTAGCTGCTGACAAGGCAGGGTTAATGGGAAAAATTGGACATGACCAATTGGGAGGTGAAAAAATTTGGGAAACAAAATAATAAATAAATCAAGGCAAAAAATAATAGGGCTGTTTTGTTTATACCAATTCTATTTGTCACAACACAAAAACTTTTAAAAAGTCAAGCAAGGCTGCGCTGTGCCGCATCGTTACAGTCTGTCACCCTAATAAAGGCCGATTTATACTTCTGCGTCGAGGTTACTGCGTAACCTATATTATAGGCATACGCTGTAGCTTACATTGTCATGAGCATTTATACTTCTCTGTCAGTGTCTGCGTTATGCTGCAATGCAATGTAATGAAGCCGTCCAAACACAGATCTTGCGGCTGCGTCGCCGTGATGCGTAGTTACATTTTTGGAGAGGTGCACATCAGCTCCGGCCTAGGGTACGGTGCAGGGTACGGCGTAGGTAACCAGCTACTGCGTAAGCTATGCAGTAACCTTGACGCAGAAGTATAAATCAGCCTTTTTTAAAGGCGGATCCATAGTTAACGCACGTAGATATATGTGCAAGGGCGGAGCTTGCTTTTTTTAGGACCCAAACCATGAACACTTATTTTTTTACTACGGTGTGTTTGTGTTTCGACCTGCATTTGAATCCGCCTGGGAGTGTATTGCTCCCAGCCAAGTGGGAATTCCTAGTCGCGAAGTCTGAGAAATTCTACTACCCCTGAGTTCATTTTAATTTTTGTAATTGATTTTATTTGTTTTTCACGAAACTTGTCGTACACACAGTACTGTCCAACTGAAAATTTACTCTGAATTTTCCAGAGTAGCTTCTAGGAAGTGTCCCTCATGATTGTGCTTTTTGACTGTAGTGACAAAAGTCTGAGTTTCCGGGTATGTTAGTTAGGCTATATCTGGCTTGCAGGTAAACACAAGGTGACGGACATTTCGAAACATTCCATGTTGAGCGTTTAGCCTGTCTCCCCAACTATGTTCTCATCCACAATTGTTTATTCTTCCGTTTTTGGATTTAATTCACAAAAAACAATCATTATTGATACAGTAAAACTTCGTGTTACAGTATCCATTTTGTTTACATCCGCTTTCCCACTTCCGATCTGCTGCGTAGATCACGTGAGGCACTTCCTCTGGCAAGATAATCTTAATAACATTGTGTAGTGTGTGGTGTGCCATGATTTTCAAATCTTGTAGTGTGAACATGTTTAAGATTTGAGGGATGAAAATCTGCAAAGATTTTTTTTAAGTGTGAGCTGCAACCAGATTTCAAAATTGGTTCGGATTTTAAAACTCCTGTAGTGTGAGTTTTACTACAGGCATAAGAATGTCAGTGTCAGACAATGTGGACAATAACAACCAATGAATAGCAGTTCAGATGCATTCATGCTTGTTGGTCTCCGCCCCGGCCCGCCCCCCGCTGGCAGTGGTTCTCAATTCCGGTGCTGGTGACCCACTGCCCTGCATGTTTTAGGTGTCTCATAGCTTCACCACTGGGGCTACCTGGTATTTATGACCATAGAAGCAGGTGTTGGAGCAGGGAGACATCTAAAACATGCAGGGCAGTGGGTCCCCAGGACCGGAGTTGAGAACCACTGGATGTAAGAGCTCATAGAAAGTGCACTGATCTGTAGTTTGGAAAATGATCAAATTAATGGACTGAATGCAAGATATCTAAATGATATAAGAACAACAGATTGTAGCTCATAATCATCTAAACAGATGTCTTAATCTATACTATCCATTTTATCACTCACTCACCAATCTTCTATAACTCACATCCATCTTACAGTCTACTGATTCTGGCTCAGACACACACGGAATTAGTCAAATAATTCAGTCTCACACATACAGTGGCCATTCATGTAGTGCAGAATATGTACTGGTGTATATTACAGATCAGTTTATTGATTCAAAATGACTCCGCAAACTTGTCTTTTGATAAATAAATGTATTTTTCTTCCTCTCAATGATGATAACATTACAAATGGATAACAAGTATATGAGAAAGAACAAATTACTAAAGCTAATAAAGCAAACAGAGGGATGTATTGGACAGATGGATGTAGTGGACAGAGGGATGTAGTGGACAGAGGGATGTAGTGGACAGAGGGATGTAGCGGACAGAGGGATGTAGTGGACAGATGGATGTATTGGACAGAGGGATGTATTGGACAGATGGATGTAGTGGACAGAGGGATGTATTGGACAGATGGATGTAGCGGACAGAGGGATGTAGCGGACAGAGGGATGTAGCGGACAGAGGGATGTATTGGACAGAGGGATGTAGCGGACAGAGGGATGTAGTGGACAGAGGGATGTATTGGACAGAGGGATGTAGCGGACAGAGGGATGTAGTGGACAGAGGGATGTAGCGGACAGAGGGATGTAGCGGACAGAGGGATGTAGCGGAGAGAGGGATGTAGCGGACAGAGGGATGTAGCGGACAGAGGGATGTAGCGGACAGAGGGATGTAGCGGACAGAGCAAGAGGGACAGTGGACATGCTAAAAAATATATATTGCACTAGTTACCACCGGGTTGACTAGTAGAAAGACCTGTAGGCTGGTTTCAGAAGCACATTAGCTTCTGGTTTAATCTGGTCTAAATTAAATTTCTCATTACTGGCTAAAGTATAGATTACTAGCTAGCAAGCTGATATTTTCCATCCATATCAATCGAATTCTTTCACGCTGAAGTCAAATCGAGGCTACTATAGTTTATAAGGTAAAGCTTAAAATGGATTTCTGAAAGGATTGGCTTTTTCTAAAGAACGCGAGTGGAATGGATTTACAGCGCAGACACAGGCAGTCAATCACTGTCACTGAGACAGTTTGTGGGACGTCAAGTATTTAAAGTCCGGTGTCTTAAAAATAAATATTGTTACTTGGTGCCCCTCAAACTGCTCAGTTGCCCATATGGTTAATCCGCCATTGGCAATAATTGGTAGCGTATGGAACAATATGATTCTGGAAAAGCCAGGGATTGAATGTTGGGTAGCTATCTGTGTAACTTGAACTTTAATATGTAGTTACATTCACCACAGAAAATTACACTAAGATGTGTATGAGAACTTCTAGTTTAATTTGATACCCTAATCACCATTCAAGCCTTAGAACTGATCTCAATACAGAAGATACAGCAGATCAATCTCAATAGCAGAATAATTGTGACAATTGCATTAACTTTATTTAGAACGCTAACACCTTAATTTTGACAGCCCTAAATCAACAACAAAAACTACTTTTTTCATCACATTTGCTTGCGGCCCACTGGGGATATCTGGTGAGTTGGACCACAATGTAACACTGGTCTACAGGAAGATGAAGTAGGAAGCCTATTTCATAACTCCCTGCCTACTACTACTACTAGTGCCTCGAAAGTTGCTTGCGTAAACTAGCCTACTGCCAGAGACAGAGTGGACAGGAAACAGATTTGCCCTTGTGGCCTAGTAGGTTACTAAATAACAGAGTATGATTCAATATGATGCATGCTTCCCTTTGCAATTTTAAAAGGTTTCCCAGGTTAGCTGCATAGCTGCTCGGTGGTATAGAAAAGAACCTAAGTGGTAGCCACTTTCATTGGTCAATTAAGCTTGTTGAAAAGCTTTTGCTGGCGAACATATACTTCAAAATGACCCTACAATACCAGATAAATGTTAAAGTTTATTTTTCAACATCAGCTAAATGGTTTTTGAAACAGACTTGTCTGTGGTGATCTTACCCTGCTTTTCACCATTTCTTAACACAACAACAATACGATGCTCTTGCAGGCAGGCAAATGTGACAAATGTGAAAGATCACGTTGATAACCTATGATGTAACCTACAGGCAGCAGTGCAGGTAGACAAGGCTACTAACTTTACTTCTATATTATTACTTTTAAGCAATTTTTATTCTCGAATAAATGAAACAGATTCATTTTAAAATGTTCCTGTGCAATTTACGAAGCATTGATAATTTAAATGGCCACTCAAAAGGGCACTTTGGACGTTCGTAGGCAAGGGGGCAGGTGCTCAGGCACCCATAGCCCCCCCCTGCATGTGCCTGATGTCCATGGAGAACAGCCTAGTAAAACTATGTCAGTCCACCTTTTTATTTAAAGGGATACTTCACCCTACAGCGATCTGGAGGGGCTAGTAGCTTCTCCCAGACATTTATAGAACAGTAAGATATGTTTAATACATGCCAGGCTAGTGTAAGAGCAAGATTTGAAATTTCGCGGGGAATTTTCACACGCTGACGTCACGGTGGAAATCCAATCGACTGTGGAGATAGGAAAAATGAATGTAGGCATGTATTCGGTCGCGAAAATAAGCATCCCTGTTATACTGATCTGGCTTTCAAACCTACTCTCTTAAAGCCTCGG
>JACXGM010017599.1:0-19629 GCA_016801145.1 Umbra pygmaea | reverse complement strand
TTGTTTAGAGCTAAGCATGTAACTGTGTATTTTGTTTAGAGCTAAGCATGTAACTGTGTATTTTGTTTAGAGCTAAGCATGTAACTGTGTATTTTGTTTAGAGCTAAGCATGTAACTGTGTATTTTGTTTAGAGCTAAGCATGTAACTGTGTATTTTGTTTAGAGCTAAGCATGTAACTGTGGAAATTGAAGGAATTTGCTTCTGAACAACCCCGATTCACCAGACTGAGAACAACTCCCCCTATACTGCTGCAACCACCTGAGAGTAATTACGGTTAACAGCCTTGCTCTGGGATAGAACAATACATTTTCCACCTTGCCATTCAAAGGATGTGATCTAGCAACCTTTCGGTTTCTGGTCTAAGGCTGCCCTGACACCCAGAAATGGTACTGTACATGCTGCTCCAACCGGGGAATGATCCAAAAAACGTATGCTGTATATGAGAGTGAGTGTTTGTGTGTGAGCACATGAATGCCCTGTATGCTGTATATGAGAGTGAGTGTTTGTGTGTGAGCACATGGATGCCCTGTATGAATATGAATGTTTTAAATAAATATCATAAGCTCAATGTGAATTTAAATTTTGATTCATCTTAACAGTAGTCCTTTACATAATTTACAGTTTAGTGTTTAGCTACATACTCATATCCACAGCAAATTACATATACCACTGAATGCATAGATTCATTCACTACTTTACACTATAATAATGGAGAGTTTTTTCTTACCGAGGGGAAGAGAGGGATTGAATGAGTCAATAAAAAGTCCATTGACCTGAACCGACCCTGCTTAACTTCAGAGGCAAGCCAGCAGTTATTTACAGACCTGAAATCTAATGTATTTTCTTTACATCTCATGCATAACATCTAATGTTGTTCTGAGACGGCAGCTGTTTTGTTCTTGGGAAAAGTCAAGAAAGTCAAGAATGTTTCTTTCTCTATATAGAAACAGAAGGTAGTGCCCCAAGCGAGAAAGGTAATCTGCTGTCAGTCTATTTTAACACACTGGTTAACATAAACTACTGTGACCTTAGAATGACAGTCAGTTTTCTTCTTTTAGACTGTGTGCTCAGTGTACCAAGCTGCTTATACGCACAAAAAATGCACACATTATTTTATATTTGTATAATAATTTATTAATTTTCTGTGCCATAGTTGGTGTAGTGGTCCCGACTCCGGAGCATGCATGGTGACTGGAGGGGTTGGGGTCCCTGGGAAAAAGCTGGAAAAGCCCTGTTTTTAGGGCATTTTATTTGAGGACATTTACAGGATATATAGCATGGTAGGAAATTAACTTGTTTGCTCACCAGCCACTGTGGCTAGTGAATGATCAAATTTTTTCAGCCTCTTTGATTTTTAAACAGCCACCTTCTCCCCAATTCAAATAAAGAAAAAAAGACAGACTATGAGATACACGTAGTAAAATTCTTGAATTAGAATCTGTTGTTTATTAACTAAGTTTGCACTAAAGAAGTTGAACAACCTCTCGTTACATTCGTGTGCGAGCACGTTTAAGATTCTCTGGTAAAACAAGAGCGACTCTTATCAGAATCCAATTATGAACTAAGACTCAACGAACACACCGGCTATGTTTTTTGTGACAGCCCAATCATCCAATCACGGAAAATGACATAATCGTCTCATATTTCCATCAAATTCCTCATATCTGTAACTATACACGTTTTGTCCATAACATTTTCTACATTGACTTAATCTACACTACTGTGGCTTTATACTGGGGGAACAAACTAGATTGTTTTCATCTGTACCACCCTATTTGTCTATTTGACCACTGGAGACTAGCTTCGCAAACCCAATCAAATATACACCTTGACAGAAATGCGTCTTTGTTAACTAGTAAGTGTCTGCAATTTTGTCACAAATTATCTCCAATAAGAAAAACTTAATGCTTAACGTAGCACAATAACAAATAAAAAAGTATTACAGGTTTGACAATTCATCTGCCAGAGTGGCTGGTAGATTACCCGCCAATGTGAAGAAGTACCCGCATTTGTATATACTGTAGTGATACCATAACGGACAAGATAATGGATACAACACATTGAAAATTACTTTTAGTTTAGTTTTTGCACCGTGTAATTTATTGCAGAATCTACAATTTGGAAGTTATTTTTATTCACATCCAACGCACAAGACGCAAAGTGTAGTGTAAGAGCCCAAAAGCTTCACCTCTGAGCGATGGGAAAAAGTAATATGGTCTGATGAATGAACTCTCAACCTATTTCTCCAGACAGGATTACGTTTGTGAAGACCAAAGGAATCTTTGAGACCACAATGTCTACTGTTAAACATGGTGGGGGAGCTGTGATGGTATGGGCAGACATCTAATGCGAGTAATTTTTTCCATTGCTTGCTATGGTGCAAACACTGTTCCCTCATGATGTTCCAAAAATCCAGGAAGATAATGCCCCCATACACACAGCTGAATGAATTCAATGGTGGTTTCCTGAACTAAACAGTGCCCCTTAAGCATTGTTAAACCTGTTCGGAAACTTCTAGAGAGTAGAGTGCTAAGTACATTTCCACATCTTTCATCATTAAGAGAACTGGATACTTTTTTTTGAAGAATGGTGCAATATCCCACTATAAACAGTTCAGGACTGTTGTGACATACTAAATACTAAAAAGTATTGGAACTGTTCTGAAGGCAAAGGTTTGCCTTTATGGGGCATCAGTGCATGTGTTTATAGACCTACATGTGTGCCTGTCAGGTAATTCTATGCATACTCAAGCAATAATCTGTACAAGAAATACAGAAAATGCTACAGAAATGTTAATGTTCAGTTCAGATGTATTTGGGTCTGATGCATTTTCAACACTAGTTGGATTTGTTTATTCCTCACTCAGACACATTTTGCATCTGGTCTGGTCGTCCTGAGATTCCAGTCAGATCGAATATTAGTTTTACAAAAAATGAATAGGGTGTTGTCTTTATCGGATGAGAGTTTCTCAGTTACAATTCACCTTTGTTATAAATTTAGCGGTTAGAGGAAGAGCTCTACCACCAACTTCCTCATTCCATACCACGCACACACCACCACCTGAAGCTCAAGTCAGGATCTACATTGGCCAGGTCAGCAGGTTACCTCAAGTATCACATAAGTTGATGTCCACTAAGGAGGCACTGCTGGGTAGATACCACCAGCTGGCAATAATACACCCACTGTACATTTCTCAGGCTCTCATTAGCATACCTCAGCTGTGAGGTGTTAGCATGAGCCTCTAGCCTCCGCTTTATCTTTTAACAGACTGCAGTGTCCAGGACGAGTCGCGTGAAGTGTTGTCTTTGTCTAAAGAAAGAATGGAAGGTCAATCCTTGGGAGGTTAAGGGAGTGTTTTCCTGAGTAGGCTTTCAAATGAGACGAGGCCCTGTGTCAGCATTCTGACTGGGGTTCAAGAATTGCACAAGATAGCTTGACTCACTGTATTGCGAGCTTCGCAGTGTACGACGCACAACATTATCATAAATAATGGTACGGACAGCGGAACTATGAATATCTCTAAAAGCAAACCACATGTGCATGGTATGCTCATGACTGTTGTGTGGGTGAAAAACAACGACTCCCACATCAAACACACATGACATGCCAAATAAAGACAGACTGGTTTTGTTGTGGACTTTTGAATGGTTTCCTGAGACATGGATGGCTGTTTGACTGCTAGACGCCTGTGTGTAGGTGTGTGTGTGTTCTATTTTCCCTACATTTTAATGATCCAAATTCACCCAAAAATATATGTGAGAGAAAAAAAACGTTTTATGGCTCAGAACCACACGGCCGTCACCAGAGCGTCATAGCACCGTCAACTTAGCGTGCTGCACAGGAAGCATGAGGAAACAATGAATAGCTACTAATGTCAATGACCCAGTACAGAGAGATCATTCTTTTAATAAAAGCAATTTGATGATGTAAAGTAGGGCTTCCCACGTTGTTAATATGCATATAATCTACAGTCATGGTGAAAGGTGTTGAGAATGTCACAAATACTAATTTTCACAATGTCTGCTGCCTCAGTGTTGATGATGGCAATTTGTATATACTCCAGAATGTCATGAAGAGTGATCAGATGAATCGTAATGAATTCCAAATTCCCTCTTTGCAATGAAAATGTCCCCAAAAAAATGTGCACTGCATTTCAGCCGTGCCACAAAAGGACCAGCTGCAGTGGCGGCGACAAGCCGGGGCGAGACGGGGCTAAAGCACCCCCAAGAATAAGCCTAGCACCCCCTTTAGCACCCCCTAGAAATGATTCCATATTTTCATATAAAAACATACCGTTATTTTCCATGGATAATGTACATTCGCTTTTCTAAACGCAAAGTCCAAGTAAGCAAAGTTTACATAGTCATTATCGTTAACTAACCATCCCTGCCATCCCCGCATGCAACTGGACGTAATGAAACTGATGCGCGGTCATATAAACTCACAGTAGGCTATACTCACTGTCTGAGGATCTATTCCGTAACAGAAAATATGTCGACATGCTACATTCTCCTAATATCCAGATAGCAAAAAGAGAGGCAGAGGCACTTTTTTACAAGAATAAATATGTTTTCCTATAAAACAAACTGTATTGCATGCCTGGCATATAAATTAAATGCCCAATTGTCTTTTTGGAATGGATGATTGCGAGTAGGAGTCATTCGGAGAACAGACAGAAGTGCTGACCTGTCCAACTTTTACAGGTGAATGGGAAAAATCTAAAATATATCTACAGGTCCTTCTCAAGAAATTTGCATATTGTGATAAATTTAATTATTTTTCATAATGAAATTATAAAAATTAAACTTTCATAAATTTTAGATTCATTGCACACCAACTGAAATATTTCAGGTCATTTATTGTTTTAATACTGATGATTTTGGCATACAGCTCATGAAAACCCAAAATTCCTATCTCAAAGAATTAGCATATTTCATCTGACCAATAAAAGAAGTGTTTGTAATACAAAAAAAAGAAGAAAAAGTCGACCTTCAAATAATTATGTTCAGTTATGCACTCAATACTTGGTCAGGAATCCTTTTGTAGAAATGACTGCTTCAATGCGACGTGGCATGGAGGCAATCAGCCTGTGGCACTGCTGAGGTGTGATGGAGGCCCAGGATGCTTCGATAAAAATTATAAGAGAGGCCTGTAATTTTCATCATAGGTACACTTCAACTATGAGAGACAAAATGAGAAAAATAATCTAGAAAATCACACTGTATGATTTTGAATGAATTTATTGGTAAATTATGGTGGAAAATAAGTATTTGGTCAATAACAAAAGTTATTCTCAATACTTTGTTATATACCCTTTGTTGGCAATGACAGAGGTCAAACGTTTTCTGTAAGTCATCACAAGGTTTTCACACACTGTTGCTGGTATTTTGGCCCATTCCTCCATGCAGTTCTCCTCTAGAGCAGTGATGTTTTGGGGCTGTCTGGGCAACACAGACTTTCAACTCCCTCCAAAGATTGCTGGTAAGATTACACCTAAATCAACCATTTATCGGATCATCAAGAACTTCCAAGGAGAGAGGTTCAATTGTTGTGAAGAAGGCATCAGGGCGCCCAAAAAAGTCCTTGCTCAGGAATGGCAGCAGGCAGGTGTGAGTGCATCTGCACGCAGTGAGGCAAAGACTTTTGGAGGAAGGCCTGGTGTCAAGAACGGCAGCAAAGAAGCCACTTTTCTCCAGGAAAAACATCAGGGACAGACCGATATCTTGCAAAAGGAACAGGAATTGGACTGCTGAGAACAGGGGTAAACTCCTTTTTCTCTGATGAATCCCGTTTCTGATTGTTTGGGCCATCCGGAAAACACCTTGTCTGGAGAAGACAAGTCGAGTGTTACCATCAGTCCTGTGTCATGCCAACAGTAAAGGATCCTGAGTCATTCATGAGTGGGGTTGCTTTTCAGCCAAGGGAGTGGGCTCACTCACAATTAAGCCTAAAAACAAATCCATGAATAACAAATGGTAGCATCACTCCTCCGAGAGCAACTTCTACCTACCATCCAAAAACAGTTTGGTGATCACCAATGCCTTTTCCAGCGTGATGTAGCACCTTGACATAAGGCAAATGTGATAACTAAGTGGCTCAGAAAATAAAACATTTTGGGTCCATGGCCAGAAAACTCCCCAGACATTAATCCCATTGAGAACTTGTGGTTGATCCTCAAAAGGTGGGTGGACAAAGAAAAACCCACAAATTCTGACAAACTCACAGCATTGATCATGCAAGAATGGGCTGTCATCAGTCAGGATGTGGCCCAGAAGTTAATTGACAACATACCATGGTAGATTGCAGAGGTCTTTAAAAACAAGGGTCAGAACACTGAAGCAACAAACTTTGGGGAGACCAATACTGTACTTGTGACATTCTGAAAACTTTTGACCTTGACTGTATAAGTAAATCTATAAGTATACATCACTTGGATATTAAAATTTAAGTTTGGAAGTGAGTGGTTTTGATGAAATGGATCATCTTGGCACATACATGATAGATTAGTCCTAGCACACAATGTTCGAGACCCGTTTTTGCCTCAAAATGCATGCTGTTCTAAATTGAAATTTATTTCACATATTTGAAAAAATACAGAAACTTATGTAATTCATCTATGATCAAATACACAATTGTATCTTTATACACAATACACAATGTATGTATCTACATGTAAATACAGTTTGCATGCTGTTAAATTGAATTGATCAAATGCATTTACTTTCCATATGGGTAAACTGCTTTGCTTCATGAGTAGCAGAGATAAAACAAAATAAGTAAATTTCATCTAGCTATATAGAGAAGTCTACGATGAGCATGAACTGATATGTAAATAATTACGAGGTTATTCAGGGCCTCGATCTTGTTTCAGCAAAACACGTGCTGCTGAGAAAAATTTACTTGAAACATAAAATGCTTTTCAAGTGAGCCTGCCGTAGATTTGCAGATGTGATGTTTTTGCTTGCGGTGTAGCGTTGATCACCGTAAGTTGTTAAACATTTACTTCTATTTTAAAGGCTCTTCGGAAACATTAAGGTGCTGTTATTGTTTTGGACTAGTTCAGAAAAAAATTTAATTCAAAGACGGGACGTTTCATTTTGTCACCCCATTAATGGCATCATATAACCTTTGACTCCTCTAGTTGCTCTAAGTTCCAGGGAACCGCCAAACATAACTTGAATAAAGTTATAATATATTTAACAATACGTTTTTTTTTCTGTCGGAGATGCTAGATTGGCAGGTTGTCATTGATGACGTTAACAAAACCCATGATCCAATGCTACTTCTCGACGTTATCAAAGTACATGTTTTGCTATTGTTTTGATTGAGAGACCCCTAGTGGCCAAAAACTACATATTGTATGTTTAAATTATTTTAAAAAATTATAAAACATAATTAAAATGTGTAAAACCAGCTGATGGCTTTAAAATGTTACAGACATAATTGTGTGGGTGCCTCAGGTCACACAAAGCATTTTTTTGACATGGCTAGACAAGAAGCTAACATAAATCCTCCAATGGCTCTTTGCTTCTGCAGACAGCTGGCTGCTTCCATTAACATTCCGCTGCATAGCAAACTATAAATACTCTACTGGCTTTCTCACCTTTATGAATGGTCGCTAACCTACTCTCTTTATGACTCTCTCATTCATCTTTCTGTCATTTATATCACTTGTGTTTTCCTTCTCATCTTTACATGCTTCTCTCTTATCATTATTTTTCTGTCTCTGTGTATTTGTCATTGAGATAGATGTGCATCTGGATGCCTGTTTATTTGTAGGTGTGCACATGTGTGTGCTCGTAGGAAGTGACTGAAGGTCAGGGAGAAACATCAAAGACCCTATACTATTGCTGTCAGAATAAAGACCCTGCTCTGCAATGGTAGCTGTGGGTAATTTGCCTTGAGGGTTTATTAGTTGTGTTATAGGACACAGATAAGGTCACAGCAGAGAATGTACTGTGTTCTCCATCTTTTTGACAATGTCACTAGTGTCCCTGTATTGTTTTGTATTCCGTGCCATTGTACAATTTATTAAATATGTTTATGAATGCTCCCTTTTAAAATAGTTTTTCCTACCCTCTAAGTGAAATAATTTCAACCACAAAGACATATTTTCATGTAAATTGCTTAGATGGTTGGTTTCAATTAGTATTTCCATTCTTTTCCTCTAATGAACACAAATGATTAAAACAAGAAGTGATTAGATTATAAAAATAGTGATGTGTTTGTGTCAATACTTGGCAGAACCACCTTAGTCAGCAATAACTTCAGACATTGCTTTGTTTCTTTTTGCAGTCATGAACTCCTTTTTCCCAATTTTTTAGTGAAATTATTATTTTAATCTATTTTGGAATAAGGGTGTAACATAACAAAATGTGGAAAAAGTGAAGTGATGTGAATACTTTCTGGATACACTGTATAGTTGCAATCAAAATTATTTGACCCCCATTGAAAATCGAGTGTATTGTCAAAATGTACAGACTTAACTTTTTGCAATTAACAAATCAAACAAAAGCATTTTATATGGCTCAACACAACAAATAGATCAAGTGGTTTCCTCAAATCCAACAGAAAGTGCAACTCATTATTAGAGGTTGACCGATTTATCGGTACACAGATTAATCAGACGATTTTTGGGCATTTCTTACGTAATTGGCATTGGCCAATATCAAGCCAATTAATAGGCAGGCGCATCTGCAGGCAGCCTGGTCACGATTCCCTGGTGTTGTTGTTGTGGTTGTGGAACACGTGTTTGATGCACCCTGCTCCTAGAGTCAGTTACCAGCAGAGTGAGCAGACCTCATCCAGTGACTAAGGAAGGAGCTGTTCCTCTAAGAAAATGGTAAGGATTATTATAATTCTTATAAGTCCTATTTAATGAAAAACGTATCACATGTTACATGAATAGGCGACCTGACATTCGGCTACTTTGGATATTGATAGTCGTCATATCACAAAAATTAAGCTAGAATTTTGCATTCACAGACAGTGGATCTGAGACTTTTATTATTTGTTCCGTTTGTGTGTCTATATTTGAGAGGGTTGTCAACTTAATGCAGAGAAAGAAGTTGTAGTTAAAAGAGACCACCGCACCATAGGCTAGTGAAGGACTGTCTTTGCTTCGCTAGCGTCTTTGCTAGGGTTGGTAACAGTCTATGGTTGGTACAGAGTAGACCTGCTGTGCCTTAACGACCCGGATCTACCGGACCGAATAGCAACGCAGATTTCTGCCTCATTTCGGTGCTACTGATATGCCTGCGTTGTTCTCTGATGCTCTGAAAATGAATGTTAGAATAACAGAAACATTGCAGCATGTGACGCTAGTTAACATTATACTCATCAGCAGCTAGCGTTTGCCTTGGTAAGGTAAATCAGTCACATATAATCACTTGTTAGCTTCACGTGGTTAATATTAGTCTAGAATAGTGGCTAGAGGTTCACTGCTTTCATTCCGACAGAACCCATTTTTTTATCAGCCAAAACTTTTATCCTTTCTGTTTTCTTCAAGGCTTTCAGGGAAAAACGACCGGTTTAAAAAAAAACTGCTGCACAAGGGTTAACTAGCTATATTGCATTGCATATGATGAATAAGGGGGATTTATAATTAATCATCAGATCAGCCAACAGTAGATCAAAATTGGGTACTGGCACGAAACGAGTGCTTGTTTAATTAATATGTCCATTCAACAATGGACAGTCATTGCGCACAAATAACTTGTCAAAATACAATGCCTATTCAAAACGATACACAGAAGACAGGTTTTTTATTTCCACATTTAATTAAAAGGCATTCATGTTAGCAGAGAATATATGTCGCTAGTGTTCTCAAATGTGGTTTTTAAAGTTTCCTATTTCCGATGATGAGTCAGACGGTGGCGAAAAGAGAGAAGAACACTATTCCGACTCAAGGGAATAGGCTAATTCTGTAATTAAAGACGATATCCCATGTTTCTCAGTTAATGCTTTTGTTATATTTATATTCTTTGTCGTATTTGTATATTGATTTTGAAACCAAATATATTTATCAAGTGCCTCTGGAAATTACGTTGGATATCTGTATTCCCGTTGTGCACCACCAAATATGATTATTTATTAAAAGGACAACTATCAAAATGCACAGACTAAATGTTTTTTGAGGCAAAGACATACAGATTAAATAGGCAAAGTTGTATCAAATACAAATTGTACTATGCCTACTATGTGTTTTGCCATTTGTTTGGCATTTTGTTTGAACAAATGTATATAATTTAAAATATATTTATTTGAGATTTGAAACTATTTTGTGTATTATATTAAGAATTAGCCTATATTAAAAGTTAGTTTTTTCAGTGTTGTTGTAATGTCATTATTTCCCCACAAAAAATAATAATAATCGGCTGATTAATCGGTATCAGCTTTTTTGGTCTTCCAATAATCGTTATCGGCCTTGAAAAATCATAATCGGTCGACCTCTACTCATTATGACTCCAGTCTTAATTATTAAAACCCCAGAATAGAGCCCCTCACAACAGCACAAGTAGCAAAACAGGTGTTGTCTCAAACACAACTGAAGCAACTAATCAAGGGCTTCATTAGTTGACCAGGTGTGCTTGAGCTGGAACACATGAAAGACCTGAACTGGCTAGCGTTTGTTGAGGGTCACGTTTAACTGCGTGTGAAAAACTTGTTCAAATGAATAGTCCAAAACGTTAAGAGAAGATATCATCACCCTTCACAAAAAACAATCATCAGGATACAAAATTATATTGAAGGCACTGAATGTTCTCAGAGATACCGTTGGAAGAATAGTTTGCAAGTTCAAAGTTAAGGGAATGGTGGTTACACTACCTGGACAGGTCAGAAGAAGGACGCTATTAAAGGCTGCAACCAGATTTCTGAGGGCAAGACTTGGGGGCATCAGGCACTGAGATTTCTGTGAATACTAAATGTAGAAAGTTTCCATGCCAGTACTTGAAGACTTACTATTGACTCAAAAGCACAAGAAAATTTGTCTCGAATATCCTCAATATCATCTAAAGAAGCCACATGAGTTTTGGGATTCTGTTCTGTGGAGAGATGAAACAAAACTGGATGAATCAGCGGTTTGTCTGGAGGAAGAAGAATGAAGCATATGCTGAAAAGGACACTCGGCCCACAGTCAAGCATGGCAGTGGCTCAGTGATGCTCTAAGGCTAATTTGCATCCTCTGGCACAGGAATCCTGCAGCATGCAGAAGGCAAGATGGATTCGTTGATGTATCAGGAAATCCTAGGAGAAAACGTGATGTCATCTGTGAGGAAGCTGAAGCTTGGACGTCATTGGAACGTCCAACAGGACAATGATCCCAAACTGGGGATGAGTCATGATCTTCGAATAGTTAAACTGGGTGTGAAATTCGATCTAAAAATAGCTTTTTCAAAAAAAAAAATATTTTCGCGCAATTCCAATATGTTCTACATAATTGACGCCGCGTCTACTGTCACAGATTGCGCACATGGGGATTTTCCTGTCGGGGACACAAGGTGTTGCTAACATTAATGAAACCCCCTAGTGCTGCGATCTAGGCTACCTACAAGGTGAAGGTCAAGGTCATTTTATTTGTAAAGCACATTTACAACAGCCACTAGGCTGACCAAAGTGCTTCACAGAAAAGTAATACATCTAAAAAGAAAGTACCTACATTGTGTACATAGTCAGAGAATGTCTAATAAGACGGGCTCTGACATAGTGTAAACAAACAACAGAAGAGCATTGTCGTGACCTCGTGAACGTTAACTCTGCGACCAACCATGCAACAACCAAGAAGCTCTGTGTGGGACTCGCTTAAAAAAATAACAATGATAAAGTTGATTGTAAATTATGCCAAGCAAAGCTGGCATACCAAACCTCCACAAATACGATGCATAGCCACCTGAGATCAAAGAACCCGGCAGCAGCTTCATCCTCCTCAGGCAGCAACCAGCAGTCAATGGCTAGTTTCTAGGGTAGACGTAAGTTGGATGCTAGGTGCAGTGAGCAGATCACTATGCTAATTACTACGATGATAGCTAAGGATATTCTCCTTAGCTATCATCAAAATGAGAAGAAACATCCCCGCCTGGCAAAGTTAGCAATCTCCTACTTGAGTGTGCCTGCGACTTCTGTGCCTTCCGATCGGGTGTTCTCCGCGGCTGGACTTTTTGTTAAAAGGTTGCGCTCGCGTCTTCTCCCAGAACATGTTGACATGCACATTTTTTTAACAAGAATATGACGTATGCCAAAGAATTAGGCCTTGAATAGTTACATTGATTGAAACAAATTTTTTGCAGAAAAAATACGTTTTGGAATATTGAATTGTATGACTTCGACAATCGACTAGTGTGGACTTCACTGGAAAATGGGAAATAAACTAAGGTATGTACACAAACTTATTTTTTCAAACTCGCTGTGTTTATTATAAGGAATCAGTGCAAATGGATATGGACGAGTAATGACATTTTGAACATGTTTATTGGCTCAAAGCACACTTTCTAACTTGCCCCGTAAATGTTTAATGGTTGTCTATTGGCAGCAAAAGGTAGACACGGTTTTGGCAATACAGATTGTTTGAGGTATTAACGCTACGGACAGCACTTCTGATATGCAACCAACAGAGGTACGTTTTGAAATCGCCCGGAATTCTCCCTAAAATATCTGGTAGGATTTGAAGAAAGCAGTTGCAGCATGTAAATCCATGAATATTACTGAACTGAAGGCCATTGTTCATTAGAATTCCTCAGGAATGCTGTCAGAGGCTTGTGTCTGGCTATACATCTTGTTTGCCACAGGTCAGCAAAAGGGTGCTCTACTAAGTACTAAAGATGCTCGTTATGAAGTGGTTGAATAATTTTGAGACTGGAGAGGTCATTATCAGGTGCATTTCCAGTTGAATTTGGGGCAACCATATGAGGCAGTTGTTGTGTTGAGCTATTTAAATTGCTTTTGTTTGATTTGTTAATTGCAAACAGCTGAAAGTCTTAACATTTTGACAAGAAACCTGTGTTGCACTGGGGGTTGAAACAACTTGTTCTTGGTTCTTTGGACATGGGTACTGGTGTTCTTTGCTCGCTTGTAGGGCTGGCCCGAGACATAAGCAAAACCTGTTTGCCTGGCAACATTATATTGTGACCGCAACACAAACTCTGATTTGTCAGTTCAAAGAAATTGCGCTTGTAATTTATTGAAATAATCATTGTTAATTCAATGCATAGACGGGTAGTGGGTCCATGTTCATGTGTTGCTAAAATTTGTCTATTTTTGGATTAAATAGACACTAGTGAATGTATTTCAAATGTTATTGTGTTTTTACATGTGACACTGACAATACATTAAATAAAATTATGTGGACAACGTATTTGTCACTGTTGTTATTATGAAGTTGTTTTAAAAAACATGTTAAATGTTTTTTTCCTATCATATATTCCTATTGTTCATTTATACACAATACAATTGCATTTGGTTACAATTCACTAGCTTTATAATGAGTTAACAATAGTTATTGCAATGAATTAAAACGAGCGCTATTATTTTGAAGGGACAAATCAAAGTTTGTGTTGTGGGCACAATATAATGTTGCCAGGCAAACAGGTTTCGCTTATGTCTTGGGCTGGCCCTGCTCGCTTGACAGCATGTTTTTACTATATTATTTATTTGACAGAATACACTTAGTAAAACATGGTGAGCCTGATTTTTCTGTTGCGCATCATTATATTATAACGTACCTTCTCTACATAATCAATATTAATAATTGTAAAGCCATGTTTCTATAAATCTACAAAATGGATTTGTGAAGGTTTTACATTCCAGAGTAAACTATTTGTAAAGAAGAGCACAATTAAAAGATCAGAAATATTTTTTTTTCCTTATGGTGTTTTTGTTTCTTAAATAAGAAAAGTAGTTTATGACTGGTACTGGTTAAGTGGAAGAAAGACAGTGGTGTGCTGTGTGTGAGTGCAGTTTGTGGTAGACTCAAGCCGTTGTTTTTTTTGCCCCGAGCTCACCACTTAATAACAATGTTGGGTATTCCAAATCAATTTCCCCCGATTTAAAGATGCGTAAGTCTGTTTTTAAGTGACATTCTCCAAACAGCGATCTATAATCATATTATCACAGTGTTGGCGGTTCATTCTGTCACTGTGTTGACGGTGTATGAGAAAGGGAGACGGAGGCAGGAATATATGTTTCTATTGTTTTTATGATGATCAGACCAGGGTAGTACTACAGTAAGAATATGACAGAAGGTAGCGAGTTTGCACAACGTATATAGATTCTCTAAAATAATATGCTCCTAACCATGGCATAGAACATGTAAGAAATCTACAGAAAGTATGCCTAAACTTCAAACCACCTATACTGATCTCATACTACTTACATCTTTCAAGTACTTCCTCCTTGATGTAAACACCAACATGACAATCAAATAATGAACCGCACCTTCCTCTCATTCACCTGGACTAAAATAGCGACTGTGCAACCAGCTGAAAGTGTTTCGGTAATTAGACCAACTCAGTCCTCAATCAGTACCAGGTGAAAAAGAGGAAGGAGCCACACATAATATAATAGAACACTCAATAGTACATTCAATTAACTATAACAACAGTACATAAGCACTGGCCATATAATGAACACAAGGACACCCAACTAAATCAATACATACATATACTATATATCTACAGGAGTCCTTTTCTGCCACAACTTGGCTGACGTCACTGCTAGATTGTGACAGTATGCCTCCTCAAAAAATGCAGCTCCAGCCATGAGGAAGACAGAAAAAAAAAATCATCAAGGAAGGCAGAAAAAAAATACACAGAAAGGAGGAAGGGAGGGCGGGCGGGCACAGTACCTGGAAGTGCCCCTGAAAAAAACAAATACCTATCCCCTGGTGGAGGTTCCGCCGGGGGTCTTTGTGGCCAGGGCAGCCTCCCTGGACGAGATGCTGGACGAGATGCTGGCACACCCAGCAGTAGTGTAGCGTAGGGCTCCCGTAGGGTCAGTGCTGGGGGCACTGATGGTTCAAGCCCAGAGTGGGGCCCAGGTGGTGACAGCACAGAGGAGAGCCCAGGTGGCGACAGCGCCGAGCAAGGGTTCAGAGGCTGGTCAGCCGCTGCGGCGGGCGGAGGCTGGTAAGCTGCTGTAGCGAGCGGAGTCAGATCAGCTGCAGTAGCGGGCTGAGGCTGGTCAGCTTCTGTAGCGAGCGGAGGCAGGTCAGCTGTTGTAGGTTCATGTAGCCTCTTCATCACCTGCGCCGACCGGTCTCTCAATGTCTTTGCCACCGCAATCGCAGCCCTCGCCCTTTTCTCTGCATCATCTGCTGCATGTGTAGCAGCCCTCGCCGAACTAGCTGCCTCCTGCGCTCTCTGTATCGCAGCCCTCGCCTCCAGCTCCTGTATCTCTCACAACCACTTTGTCGGAGGAAGCAGGAGCTCTTCTTGTTGCTCTTATTGTGGCTGGAAGGTCTTCGGGACCGGAGGATATGTAGTGGAAGATGTAGCCCACCACACGTCCATAGCTCCGCCCAGGAATTTTGACAGAGTCCCTCTGGTCCCACGCTACCTGGCTGCTCCAGCATTTCCTGGCGGACACGCAGCCCGAGAGCATGAGTTTCGAGAGATATTCTATATACATAGGTAATGGTTCGAGAGATATACACAACACACAGACAGACTGACGTTCCTGCAATTTATTGATAGATTACCCTCAACATCAAAGTGAAAATAACATTTATAAAAATTCAGAGCAATTATTAACATTTAATTAGTGATGTTTCGATATGTGATCATCCCCTTAGAGTTACCATTTTAAACTTTCCCATTCACTTCCCAGATCACACACCATGCCAATTGCCCCCACCTAACATCCATTGTAGTGGTTTTAATTACTTCATAAGAAAACCATCTGTTCCATGATGAGTCCATTACTAGTAGTGTATGGCAACGCAAAGAATACAATATGGTTGGAAAGGTGCTTTCAAAATGTCTCTAGGGACAGAGTTGTGAAAGGCACAATTTAGGAGAAGGATACAAAAATATTACAAAGGCTTTATTTATCCCTCTGAGTACTGTTCAGAGCATTATTAAGAAGTGGAAAGTGTATAGCACCACCAACACCTCGCCTAGATCGGGCCATCCCTCCAAACTGGATGACTGAGCCAGGATAACATGATCAGGGAAGCAACAAGAGGCCAATGGCAACTCTGAAGCACTTACAAGTCCTTATCACTGAGATTGGTTGGTCTGTGCATGTGACACCAAGCTCACAAGCTTTAAACAAAGCCTCTTCTAAAAAAAAAGGGCAACACAGATTCTCATTTGGGCTTTGCAGAAAAACACTTGGAAGATTCTAATTCCATGTGGCAAAAGGTTTTATGGTCAGATGAGACCAAGATTGAACTTTTTGGACTGAACTGCACGTGTTATGTTTGGCAAAAACCACCCAAGTACACCACCCAAAACACACCATACCTACTGTGAAGCATCAAACCATCATCTACCTGCCTTGGTCTCCCTCTCTCTCTACACCACACCACATTGTGACAGAATGCCTGACCTACAAGTAAGGGACTCGGGACCATCGACAGGAACAGCCGCGCCTGGGCTACATTTCCACCTGGAGAAGATGGAACAGCCGGGCAGCAAGGGACCGAAGAGCCTCAGCCTAAATTTCCCTATGGACATTTTTTTGAAGGGCTAAGGCGATGTGGTGGGCTGCCTCTTCCTCCTCGGCCCCCTAAACACGTCCTCTGGTCCCGTGCACTATCCAGCCCCAACATCACACATCCTCTGGGCCCGTGCACTATCCAGCCCCAACATTACACGTCCTCTGGTTCCATGCATTATCCAGCCCCAACATCACACGTCCTCTAGTCCCGTGCACTATCCAGCCCCAACCGGGTTATCGGGAAGGGCCAATTCCACCAGAGGATAGACTACGTGAAGGGATGGCAGAGCTGGCTGCGGAAGTGCAGGCTGCTGTACTGGCCAGAGCTATATGGCTGGCGATGGGAGCAGATGTGGGCTACCTGCAGAGGAGGGAGCTACAGGACTGTTGGAGGCTAAGCAGTTTCCAGAGCCAGCCAGCATGCTGCCAGGGCCCGCAGCAGTGCTATTTCAGCCCCCTGCTCAGCCAGCTCTACTCTGGGCCCCTGCTTAGCTGGCTCTACTCCAGGCCCCTGCTTAGCCGGCTCTACTCCAGGGCCCCTCTGCGCTGCAGTCTTCAGGGCCCCCCTCAGCACTGGAGTCTTTAGGGCCCCCCTCAGCACTGGAGTCTTTAGGGCCCCTCAGCACTGGAGTCTTTAGGGCCCCCCTCAGTGCTGGAGTCTTTAGGGCCCCCCTCAGCACTGGAGTCTTTAGGGCCCCTCTCAGCACTAGTGTCTTCAGGGCCCCTCTCAGCACTGCTGTCTTCAGGGCCCTCCTCTGCGCTGCCCCCCTTGGGGCTGGAGTGTCCATGCCTCACCTTAGCTCAGGAGGTCCAACCAATACCACTGCTGAAGTCTGTCTGCCTGCCAGCGACACCCCAAGTTGCCATCCTGGGGTGGCTGCCTGGCCAGCTAAGACCTCCGGCGGAACCCAACCTCCTGGGTGAGTGCTTTGGGGGGGGGCCTGACTGTGGGTGCTGTGTTTTAGCCCTCCTGCCCTTCCCTTTGTGTGTCTCAAAATCTATCTCCTGCAACTAGCTACGTATTATGTTGTACATGTTCCCTGGACTGTATTCAGTAAATCATCAAACCAGCATCTACCTGCCTTCTGTCACACCTCATCATGACAGTAGTATTCTGCGGTCACTGCTTGCTGTTTACAGACTTTTAGATATATTATATTATGCTTGATTCTCTAGCCACCTTATCATATGGGTATTGATAAAGATGTTGTCTCTTTTCTTTTGCACATCCTTATGTTTTTTGTCATTTTAATGTTTACTCCATTGTTGGATTTTCACTGAACATACAATAACACCTTATGTACATGTGACAATAAAACATGAAAAAACTGTATTGAGATACATTACTGCAATTGGCACAGCTTGTTTAAAAATGTAATTGCAAGATGGGGTTAGGGGTTGAAAAATGTGTCTGTTTTGCAACATGAACATGATGTAATACTTTGTGTAAAAAAGTCCCATCGGCTTGCAATCATCTCCAGTGAAATCCCTCATGCTTGCATAATGACACCATTTGACGTTAGGCATTAGTGTAACGCTTCCTATTGTAAGATTACACACACATTAACAGAAAATGCACATGAAATACATTGTCTTAATTTCTTGTTGTCTTTAGTTGCCATGTACATCAATTATTTAATTTTTTTACATTATTAAGTAGTGACACAAAATATGTTTGTTGACTATATCTTTGCTCATCTGACTGGTTTCCAGCCTGCTTTTTATTCCTGGGATATGGGAAAGAGCAAGACTTTACGGTGCTGTCAGGATTTTCAGATTCTCCAGGAAACACTGGGCCAAATTCTACTCCAAATTTAAAATCAATTAAACATAATGGCTCCAGGCCAATCACAGTTTTTACCCCCTAAGCCCTAACCACTTTCCACTCGGGGGAAAACAATATGACGATGAGTAAAACATAATTCAAGGCCTAACAGAATCTAGACCAGACATCTTGAGAGCTTACAGTCATAGTACCGTCAATGTGTTTATTTCTTTATTTGAAAAGGACTGCCCTTGTTCTCTACACTCATCATTGCAGATTTATATAAATATTTATACTCCATTTGAAATAGTTCTGATGTCACTTGTGAGTAAATTATCCACCCTTTGTCCCCATTGAAACCCTATTCAAAGTCGAAGTTTGTCATAAATATCTTCCGAAGACACCACTCAAGCTTCACTTGACCAATAATAGTCCTTGTAATAATTACCTCTACAACTTTACTTAGCTAAATTATTTAACAAGTCTAGTTTTAAACAATGATTTTGCAGGATGTGATATTCAGGATGTGATATTAGATTAATAATATGAGCCAGGACTTTTTAAGCTCTTTAAGGCTTTAAGCTTGGATTCTTTTAACAACTGGACACAGAACGTATAAATATAGGCATGTAATATTTCTGGAACACAACCTCTAATGATCAAGGAAACGACAGACAGTTCATAAATGAGGTCCAGGCATAGGTCAGAGCACAAATCTGATGGGCAAAGCTACAGGTCCGAATTTCAAAAACGTAGTAATGAGACGGGTCAGGGTCGAAGCACAGGTAGACTCAGGCGGCAGTACAAGGCAGGATCCAAACTTGTTGATGTTGGTGAAGAGCAGCAAGGGTCGTATCACAAACACTCTCAGGCTATGGTACAAGGGGCAGGCAGATCTCGGTAGTCAAAGAGAAACAGGTCAATACACAGTAATTCAAATACATCATGAAATGCTTAGTAAGACGTGAAAAGTACAATACCTCGCAATGAGGGATTCTTCTTCTTCTGTGGGGTTTTATGGCGGATCGCAACCAATTGTTTCCATAGGTGCATACACCGCCACCAACAGCACCGGAGAGCGAGGCCGGACACGGCCCACCCACGTCAACACCACCCCAACACTCCACAATCCCAGAAAATAACCCCCCCCCCCCCCCCCCCCCCCCCCCCCCCCCCCCCCCCCCCCCCCCCCCCCCCCCCCCTCCCCCCC
>JACXGM010017598.1:0-19628 GCA_016801145.1 Umbra pygmaea | reverse complement strand
TTAGTAATCAGTATGTGTTTGTATTTAGTCATGGTGTTCTCCCCTTGTCTCTTGTCGATCAATGTTTCCCTGTACGCGTTCCTGTTCGTGCCAGATATATTTATTTGTAAAGCCCCACGCGGCAGTATTCTTTTGTTGAATAAAGTATTTTGGATTATTGAACCTTCGCGTCTGTCTCTCTAAGCCTGGAACGTGACAGTATCGAACCGTGGGTCAAAAATCATGATACGAACCGAATCGTGAGTTTGGTGTATCGTTACAGCCCTAATACATGGGTAAGCATGGTGGTGTCCAGTAAGCGACCAACTATGGCAGCGATCCAACGTGTCCTTGTATTGAATCAAAGACGGCGCCGGCAGCGGAGCCGTTTAGTCCATGTTAATAGTTTCATTCGGCAAAACTTAAGCCCTTTTGACATTTTGCCTGACGTGGCTATATTAAAAAAATTTCGCCTCCCAAGACAAGTCAGTATGGAGGTGCTGGACCTTCTCAGACCTGCGCTTGCCAGGCTAACGCGGCGGAATTTTGCTTTAAGCCGTGAAGTCCAGCTGCTTGCAGCGCTAAGGTTCTTTGCTACAGGGAGCTTCTTGGAGGTCGTGGGAGAGGGCTACGGCCTAAGCAAGACCTCGGTGTGGGGGTGCGTCCACACTGTCACCAACGCCCTTCTGCGCCATGCTGGGGATTACATCTGGCTGCCGGCAACACGACAGGAGGTCCAGGAGGTGCACCAGGGCACCAGGGTGCACCATTGCTGGCATCCCCAGAGTCTTGGGGCTGGTGGATGGCACACTCATCCCTATCGCCAATCCATCAGTAATTGGTCAGGCGTACATATTGCGAAAGGGATACGCAGCCATAAACGTCCAGGTTATAGTGGACCATAGGGGTGTGATCTCCGACCTGGTGGCAAGGTGGCCAGGCAGCACCCACAACAGTTTTGTCTGGGCCAATTCTGCCATGGGTGAACAAGCGGAGAGAGAGGGGTTTGGTCAGACCCTGTTCCTTGGGGATAGTGGATACCCTCTGAGAACATATTTATTCACATCGCTGAACAACACACAGACTCGAGCTGAAATATCCTACAATGTTGCACACGTTCGCACACGCAACGTTGTCGAGTGTGCAATTGGAATCTGGAAGCTGCGCTTTCGGTGCCTGCACAAGTCGGCAGGAGGACTGCGCATGAAGCCTCACAGCTCTTGCGCAGTTACGGTGGCAACGGCCATACTCCATAACATGGCTGTGCGGGGAGGCGCACCTATTCCGGAGGGGGAGGAGGTGGAAGCGGATGAGGAGTGTGAATGATTAGCGAGGGATACCCGGTTCATCTACCAGTCACAACATATCGTATGAACACATTACTGACAATTTGATAATTGAATTAATAAGTCTATATTTTACTAATAAATGTTACTGGAATAATTTGAGGAATGTTTCATTTACATATTACATGTTGTCTTTCTTAACACCGTATTGCACCTTGCGTGAACTGAAAAATGTATTCCTGAGCAATCGATGACAACACATTCAGCACCTTCCCTTGGGACAGCGCCTTTGTAACGTCGCACTTAAGAGGCAGCGTGATAAGAAGCTTCCTAAGGGAGACTTCGGGGAACACACTTAGAACCATAAACAACTTTGGTAAGATATATGTTTTTGAGTCTTCTTAGCGGGCTAAGAGTGAACGTTATCGGGGAACTGGGCCCTGGTTTCAAAATCAATATACAAATATGACAATTAATATAAATATGACAAAAGCAGTAACTGAGAAACATGGGATTTCGTCTTTAACTACAGAATTATTCTCCTGCGCGAGGAGTCAGAATAGCCTAATATTATTCTCTCTTTTCGCCACCGTCTGACTCAACATCAGAAATAGGCTACTTTGAATTGTATATTCCTTGAATGCCTTTTAACATGAATGCCTTTTAATTAAATGTGGAAGTAAAAAAACGTCTTCATTGTATCGTTTTGAATAGGCATCGTATTTTGACAAGTATGTGCACAATCAATGACTGTGCATTCGAATGGACATATTCAGCACTCGTTTGGTGCCAGTACCCGATTTTGATCTACTTTTGGCTGATCTGATGATTAATTATAAATCCCCCTTATTCATCAAATGCACTGCAATATAGCTAGCTAGTTAACCCTTGCGCAGCAGTTTTTTTTATAGGTCTTTTTTCCTGAAAGCCTCGAGGAAAACAGAACGGATAAAAGTTTTGGTTGATAAAAAAATGGGAACAGTTCTGTCGGAATGAAAGCAGTGAACCTCTACCCATTATTCTAGACTAATATTAACAATGTGAAGCTACAAGTGATTATATGCGACTGATTTTAATTGATCTCATTTCATGCTAACTACAAACTTACCATGGCTTCTCTGTAATGACAATTTCCTCCAGACTAGCTCACGACAGATGCGCTGTTTGCTATGGAATTGTAACACTAGAGGAAGTGATTTCTCACCAAAAAAGTATCGGCCATAATCGGCGAGCAAAAATGCCGATTAATAATTATTTTGAAAACTCATAATCGGCCATAATTTATCGGCCATTCCGATTAATTAGCCGACCTCTACTGTGTAGCCACACTATCTGACAGTGTTATAAAGTGTTACAATACTTTTTTATAAATATAAACAATTCTCCAGGTGCATTTTTATTATGAGGCAGGTGGTTGGCGTCTTTAAGGGGACCTTCCATGTCCATGATGGGACACTTCTACTGCAGGTTGTCAAGTCTCTGCAGAACTTAATGGAAAACAGGAAAGTGGCAAAAATGTTAACAGTTTCGTGTCAATTCTCTAAGCACAATTCCAGAGCTCAGCTGAAGTAAAACCAGAACTGACTTCTTTAAACACAAGCAATGGACCACAATGATTGGTTGTCAACGAAGCTACATTAATTGATATTGTTAGCTCATTTGAACGATTAACATTTTGTGATTTAATTTATTGCATGTACTGTAAAATCATCTACCTTACTATACTGCCCTCCTGTCTGCATGCTCTGTAGTCTCAGATTGCAAGTAATAATTTGTGACAATTACTTTTTAAATGCTTTGGATAAAAATGATCACTAAGAGCTTATACATTTTGCTAAATAACTTTTTATTTTAAACAAAGATGTATTCTAAATGTTGAATATTTGTAATCAGTATGTTTTAACTGAATTAGAGAATTTTCAGTCATGCTCCAGTGTTTCTGCTCCAACATTTCTGCTCTGCCATCAAGGTGTATTTATTGATCTCTGTCTTAACAGACTTTAATTGTACACACTGAATATACACATTTCTTTTGAGCATTAAGTGTAATTCAAATGTAACTTTGTTTTTTGTTGCATTTTTAAGCTCTTTCTTGACAGGTCACTCCTGCAATTGAGTATCAGTTCTCTGTTGGCCTAATTAATTAAATCAAGGTGAAATAAAAAAACAACAACAAATCTCCTGTTCAATCTCTAGGTTAGAGGTTCCCACCGACCAAGGACATGTATGTGCCTATTGTACCCACTGTCTCATTGACGAAAGCCTCATCTTGTTGGCCACTGAAGATGACACATTGTTTCAGGGTTCAGGTGATATCCTCAGCATAGCCTGCCTGACAGAGAACTTTAAAAACACACAAGACAAAGTAACTCCATATTGTGTAATATAAGACTGAGATTTAAAATTAATAATATTATTTTAAGTCTTACATGATTGTTATAACCAAAGTTTTGCATAGCCAGGCAGTCACTTGTCCTGTGAACTTACATTAAAACCCATACCATGTGCGTTTCCTGTAAGCTTGCAGAACCAGCAACTGTGCCAGGCCAAGCATTTTAAGCTTTACCAGACTTTAGTAGGAGTGTCGTGTACAAGGCAGTCTCAAGACATCCTCTTGTCTAGTGGTCATTGTAATATTTGAAGTTAGCCTACTGTTCATCACCCTGCAAAGCAGTAACAACGTGGAGCAATTCCATTTCCATCATTCTTCACAGCCATCCCTGTATGTTGAGGCACTTGTATCACCTTCCATAATGGCTTGACCTGGGTTTTAAGAGTTTGCAGTCTGCTTCAAGTTACAAATTACATTTTGTTTGTTTCCAGGAGCAGTGATTTTCATTTTACATGATGTGTTTAAATGTTAAATTAAAATATTAAATTAGGCCAGATAGTCTCTGACATCTCAGGTAAGTTAGCTTACATGAACAGTTCAGTGTTTATTGTGTGTCAGTACTATAGTGTGGTGTATTTTCACCATCTACTGATAAATACATTGTTTATAAGGCTACTTGTCGACACATCTAGCTAGCCACTATGAACACCTTGATTAAACTACAGTATATTCCTTATCAACATTACTGTACATGCAATTGCACGTGTCTATGCATATGTTAAATACACTAACTAGCTACAGTAAACTAAGAATTAGATGACCCAAGTTTGCAAATGTAGCTATGCTTTGTAAGTTTATGAGTAAAAACACATTAGACATACTGTTTATGTAGAGGATGGGTCCAACTCAGAGTTTTTCTTTCCAAATGGCATCATTGAAGCTATGAATTTCCTCGGTTGGCGTATTTCATGCCAACTCCATTTTTAAGTTATTATTGATGTAATCTAACACATGATATTGTGAACGCACTTAAATAGCCTCGGTAGGTAAAGATGTGTGATTTTCTATGCACTACTAGTTTGAACCAAAAGAGTCACGTTCAATGACGTTCTGACGTTCTGCTGTGTTGACCAATGGGGAAGCCGACAGGAATGGGGTCAAGAGTTCATCGAAAAAATATGTTTTGCAAGCAAATGTTTTCTACTTTTTTTAAATATATTATATAATATTTGATTAAAACATGTGTTTTGCTTTTGCAAAGCAAAAAGTTTTGATTGCAATATAAAGACACGAATCTAGCTCCATATTAAGAGAGGCATCGCAGCACTGCGCTCAAAACACAGAAGAAAGGCATATTTGCAACTGTTTTACTTAACATTTATTGATATTTTTACCAGTACTTCATCGATTGTATGGTAAATAGAACAATTGCATTCATCAATTAAACAAAAAATCGGTTGTAGAACTGCACATTTTTAATCAGGATTTTTCCAAAATGTTCTGTCCATTAGAATGGACAGTGGGTTTGAAAAGCCTTTCACTGAAAAAAGAGCTCCACTGATGCTGCTTGACCTTTCCCATATAAAACATCTATATCAGAGTACTTATACAATGTTAATAATAAGTGAAATCTACTTTATATGCAGAATATACAGCCCTTGAAGTTCTAAAACTTTTAGCTGATGGAAATGTCTCAGATGTTGACATTGTGGGGAGTGATGAGGAAGACAGAGATGCAGAAGGTGCTAGATCTCCAACAGTTGGTGAGTGAATGAATGTTAGGGTAAGCTAGCTAAGACAGTTCATAGAATTAGATGCTCCTCAACTAATTTAATTTTGTTATATTGGTTATAGGTGTATATAATAATTCAATGTACTATATATATATATATAAATTAAATTATAAAGATTTCATGAAGTTGTTTTGTAAGGGACTGTTTTTGCTAGTCATTTCAGGGGAGGACAGAGATGAGCCACCATTACCAATGGTAGGGGAAGAAATTGTGTCAGGAATCCATCCTCCTGAGGTGTCTTTCTGTCCCTTCTGGTCCCCATTCCGTTCCTGGTTTTCCCCTGCACTCCCTATCACCAGTTCCAGTCCCATTATTACCTGCACCTGCTTGCCGGCCACACCTGGGTTGATTACCTCCCTCTCCCTTTATTAGGGAGTTGAAGTCAGTCAACCAACTGCCGGATTATTGTACAGCCACGTAAATATTCCATTTTGTGTTCTTACAAGTCAAGCCTTATTTCCTAGTCCTAGTTTCCTTGTGGTTTTCTGTTACAAGTATTTTGTCCTCATCGTGCTATTTATGTTCCGTTTAGTTCCCGTGTACCGAACCTTGCTTGGACTCCGACCCTCCCTGTGTACCGAACCCTGCCTGGACCACTACCCGCTCTGTGTACCGAACCCTGCCTGGATCACTACCCTCTCCGTGTACCGACCCCTGCCTGGACGACTACCCTCCCTGTGTACCGAACCCTGCATGACCCCTGACCATTCTAGCCTGCCGGACTGGAGACTTACACGCTACACACACACACAGCCATAATAAACATTACTACTATTTCATCTCTGCGTTTGGAGTCTTACCTTGTCCTGTACCAATCCTGACAAATTGAGATTGAGGCAGGATCAAGAATACAGAGAAGATTATGAGCATGAGGCAGATGTAGAACCAGTAATTGGTGATAATACTTTAAAAAATGTCACAAAAAAGAGTGATATTCAGTGGCATCACACCCCCTTTATTCCGGTAGAGACAACATAGGAAAGTCCTACCACTGACCCCTCTGAGCCACTTACGCCTTATAGCTACTTCAAGCAGTATGTTCCCAGTCAGATGTTTGAGCTGATGAGCACAATGACCAATATATATGCAGAACAGAAGGGAGTCAAGGGGTATAAACATGCTTCAGCTTCTGAGATTTAAGTCCTTGTCGGTCTACATATGGCAATGGGAGTGCTTGGTTTTCCAAGAGTGAGAATGTACTGGTCCTCCAATATCAATATTGGGATTTTCAGGGATACCATGTCGCGAGATCGTTTTTTTTCTCAACTCCGCTCCAACCTGCATGTTGTGAACACTTATGAGAGGCCTCCTGGAGACACTGACATGTTTTTCAAGGTCAGACCACTCTATGAGTCCATGAGGAAACGTTGTTTGCAGCTACAACTGGAGGAAGATCTCTGTATTGATGAGCAGATTGTGCCTTTCAGGGGGAAACTCTCTGTGCTCCAGTATATCAAAGGTAAACCTACACCATGGGGGGTCAATGTGTATTTCCTCTGTGGCAAAAGTGGGCTTGCTTATAATTTTCTAATCTATCAAGGTGCCACAACCGAGCTTTCTGAGCGAAGCGAAAAGGTTTTGGGGCATGGAGCTTCGGTTGTCACCCACCTGTGCCAAAGAATCGAGGCTCCCAACCAAAAGCTATTTTTTGACAACTTCTTCACCACCTACAATGTCCTTGAGGTTCTTGCAGAAAAGAAAATCTATGCTTCTGGAACTGCAAGAGTTTGCCGCTTTGCGAAACCCCCTCTGAAGAGAGACAAGGAAATGTCAAAGAAAGAGCGGGGGAACCATGATGAAGTTCAGAGTAGGGATGGAAAGTTTGTTCTGGTAAAGTGGTTTGATTACTGGCCTGTTGTGCTGGCCTCCAACTTCGTTGGTGTGGGAGAAGAAGATTAATTTGAGAGGTGGGAGCAGAAAGAGGGGCGGTTTGTGAAAGTCAAGCGTCCAGAGGTTGTGAAGAAATACAACAAGGCCATGGGAGTGGTGGACAAACTTGATCAACTAATGAGCCTATACAGGATCAATATCAGGTCCCGCAAATGGCCACTGCGCATGATTAATCATGCCTTTGATGTTGCTGTAGTGAAAAGCTGGCTTGAGTATCGCAGAGAAAATGAGTCGCAGAAAATCATGGATCTCTTGAGTTCAAAATGAATGTGGCCGAAGCGCTGTAGGGAAGCCACATGCTTCAAAGAAATGAGGAAGGCCAAACAGCAATACAGCCAGTCCATGTACCAGTCCAACTCCACATGATGCACAAAAGAGAGGATCAATGGAACAGAGGCCAATTCTTGAAGTCCAAACTGATATGGTTGACCACATGCCAAATTATGATGCTAAAAAGGAAGCAACAAGATGCAATTTTCCAGGTTGTTCTGAAAAAACACATGTATTTTGTGATGGTGCACTACTGCTTTGTGTCACAGAGAAAATGTTTCAAAGATGCACACAGAAAATGACTATAGATTCATTTCCAAAATGTTCAGTTTGTAATAAATTCACCAAATGTACAATCTATGAAGCAAAATCTTTAAACACAAGTTGAAATGTTATAATGGTCAAGTTTGTGACCTACAATTAGATAACAATTGTAGATCAACAATTTGTATATTATATGAACTGAGAAAATGCTTTTTTTTCTTTCTTGGAACATAATTAATGCCTGAAGGGGCTAGGAACTCTCCGTTGACTTGCGAGCTGGACAAAAACAAATTCTTGTCAGGCCAATCACAACGTGTATAGAGTCGGTGGGCGGGCTTATTGTAATTACGGGAAAACAAAGAAATGGTTGCTGCTGCTGGCGAATAGTGGTCTTTTGAATCGGCTTTGGCCGTGACTCCGGTAGACATGAAGTTAATCTTTTCTTTGAGAAAATAACAAAGAACGGCACTGAAGTCATTCTTACAAAGGAAGATGTGTTCGGAAGTTTTGCCGACCGGACACTTCGTTGCTCTGGTTGGTTCTAGCGCTATCCTTTTGCGTGCATACGGAATTTGAAAGACAACCATTTATCCCGCCCCTTGTATTGACCACTGCCAATGGTGAGTTCCCAGACACAACGTCTTGATGTGGGTCTCGCTTGCCAGGCTAACACTATTGATGACGTTGCCACAAAGTCTTTTGGTGACATGACAAATCCATGAGTAATACTGATTTCACGGTTGGTCGCCGTTACGTAACGTGTTTACTCGGATGCTCTGTGGAGCGTGCATGGGTGCCACACTGGCCGAAACTGGACAGTTCGATCTAATTAAATCTTATTTCATTTGTAATCATTGATAGCTTGTATTGATTTCTAATAATCTTCGATTGTTAATAACATCCATGTTTGTATGCTTATTGTATGTTTATTGTTTTTCATATTATTAATTATCAAACCAAACTGCACTAGCCTACATGCTTCCGCCACCATTAGCATCAGCTGGAATATGACAGCAATACACATCAGTAAATAATAGCACAATCAATTCAGGATACATTTTGGTGATTATAGTAACATACAGGAGATGTACAGTGTTATTTCATGGGAAGTGGAAATGTCCAAAACCCTAAACCGGCTTCCAGGCATGTGGCCGATTCTACCAAATACCTTGATTGCGAACATGAAAATTTTCACCAGATATGAGTTCAAGACAAGGGGCCATATCCAATATACTGACAGCTGATATTCCCAGTAAAACAATAATGAATATGACCACTGTCACTGTCACGTCTTAAGGTAGGTAGAGACAGGCGCGAAGGTTCCAATAATCCAAAATACTTTATTGACGATTCAAAATAATACTGCCTCGTGGGGCAAAGCAAGCATTCTTCCATATAATACAAACGGAGAACGAGTAACATGAAGACGCCATAGGAAACATTGACCGACAACAGACAAGGGGATAACACATGGTTAAATACTATGATGAACTAATTACTAATACAATGCATCTGTGACCAACCAGTGACTTCAACAATATCCCACCCAAACCCCTAAATACCCAAACTAGACACAAGAGGGAGGCAGAACAACACATACAGAGGAATCACAAAGACAATACATGAAAACCCCAACCCATGTGTGACAGAATCCCCCCCCCTACAGCCCACAAAACCAAGGTGGGCTAAACAAGGGGGGACGAGAGCAGCAGGCAGAGAACCCAGGACCAAGTAAACCAGGCGGTGGCCAGGGGCAAGGGCGACCAGGGGGTGGCCATGGGCCTGAAGGGACAGAGAGGGGCCCTGGGTCTGGAGGGACAGAGAGGGGCCCAGGGTCTGGAGGGACAGAGGGTTGCTGGGTCTGGAGGGACAGAGAGGGGCCCGTTGTCTGGAGGGACAGAGAGAGGCTCAGGGTCAGGAGGGACAGAGAATGACACTGGGACAGTGGCAGGGAACGGCAAGGGGACCGGAGGATAAACAAGGGCAGGCTCGGGGACCAGTAGTCCAGGAGGCCAGGGGACAGGCAGTTCTGCTGGCCAGGGGTCAGGTAGGTCAGTAGGCCAGGGGACAAGTAAGTCAGGTGACCAGGGGTCAGGTAGTGCAGCAGGCCAGGGGTCAGGCAGCCCAGGCAAAGGCAGCTCTGGCAGCCCGGGAAAAGGCAGCTCTGGCGACCCGGGGAAAGGCAGCTCTGGCGACCCGGGGAAAGGCAGCTCTGGCGGCCCCGGGAAAGGCAGCTCTGGCGGCCCCGGGAAAGGCAGCTCTGGCGGCCCGAGGAAAGGCAGCTCAGGTGGCCAGGGCGGCAGGGCGTCTGGGAGGTCCGGAGGTGGCATCATCGACGGGGGTCCGGACAGGGGTCCGGGCGTCAGCGACGGGGGTCCGGACGGGGGTCCGGACGTCAGCGGCGTCGGCGACGGGGGTCCGGAGATCAGCGGCGTCTGAGCAGGGGGTCCGGACGACAGCGGCGGCTGAGCAGGGGGTCCGGACGACAGCGGCGGCTGAGCAGGGGGTCCGGACGACAGCGGCGGCTGAGCAGGGGGTCCGGACGGCAGCAACGGCTCAGCAGGGGGTCTGGACGGCAGCGCTGGCGGTGGGCAGACTGCTGCCAGAGGCGCTGGCGGGGGGCAGACTGTTGCCAGAGGCGCTGGCGGTGGGCAGACTGCTGCCGGAGGCTGTGGGCAGTCTGCTCTAGGTGAATGTGTGCAGTTGGCTGGTGGTGGCGGGGTGCAGACTGCTGGAGGTAGCTGTGTGCAGTCTGCAGGAGGAAGCTGTGGGCCGACTGCTGGAGATGGCTGTCGCCAACCCACATAGCCCCCCAAAAAAAATTATTGGGGAGACAGTCCTCCCTCGGAAGCGGGGAACCCCTTATAAGGGCTGGCATCTCTTCCTTAATGCTCTCCTGCCAGGGGAGGTCGGCCATTTTGGAAGGGGTGCCACGTATGAGGGCCGGCATCTCCTCCTCCTCACTGTCAGACCACTGGGGGACTTGGTTGGCAACTGGGGCAGAAACTGGGGCAGTAACTGGGGCAGTAACTGGGACAGTAACCGGGGCAGTAACTGGGGCAGTAACTGGGAGCCTAGGGGCAGTACTTGAGGCCCTATGGGCAGTAACAGAGGCCCTATGGGCAACTACTGGGACAATAACAAGGGCAATAACTGGGGCTGAAACCGGAAGCCTTTCTGGGGCAGAAACACGTGCCCTAGGGGCAGACACTGTAGCTCTAGGGGAACTAATAAAGGGGTAGCCAGCCTGAGAGCTAGTGTGGCTATATAAACTAGCCTGACAGCTAGTGGGGCTAGCATAGTGTGTGGGAAGGCTAGGGAAGGAGCTACCGTTCAGACGGGGGGGCCAGGGAATAGGACCACAGCCCTGTACCTGGCTAGGTGACGCTCCGACCTGTGAGGTGGGAGTCAAGGTGGGTGGCCGGTTCCACTGGGACAGAGAGGACGACAGCGTTGCCGCACCCATCTCCCGGAACAGGCTAAGGCACATGCCATCTTGCTGGGCATCTTGAAGGCACTGTCGGAGGTGCTCCCCGTACAAAGGCTCCGTATTATCGGGCCCACGAAAACGCTTAGTTCCCAGCCATACCTGCAAACACCGGCGATTCCATACCTCCTCCTCGCTTCCACCACTGCTCGTTCGCTGTCTCATTTGTTATGTCGGTCAATCTGTCACGTCTTAAGGTAGGTAGAGACAGGCGCGAAGGTTCCAATAATCCAAAATACTTTATTGACGATTCAAAATAATACTGCCTCATGGGGCAAAGCAAGCATTCTTCCATATAATACAAACGGAGAACGAGTAACATGAAGACGCCACAGGAAACATTGACCGACAAGAGACAAGGGGAGAACACATGGTTAAATACTATGATAAACTAATTACTAATACAATGCATCTGTGACCAACCAGTGACTTCAACAATATCCACCCAAACCCCTAAATACCCAAACTAGACACAAGAGGGAGGCAGAACAACACATGCAGAGGAATCACAAAGACAATACATGAAAACCCCAACCCATGTGTGACAGTCACGATGGCCAGGACTAGACAGGGCTGTCGTGGCAGCTAACCTGATAGTGTGATGGAGTATTTGTGTTATATGTATTTAGTTTTATTATTTATTGTGTTTATGTTTTGTTTTTATTGCGCCAACCTCTGGGCACTGGGAGAGTGGAAGGCACTTGGTTACTCATTGCGCATGAATGGTGCACTGGATAAATATCCACACCGGTGCATAATGAGTAATCAAGATGCCTGTTTTATCCCAGCATCCCGGAATGATTGGCTTTTATTCTCCCCTAGTGGATCCTTAATTAATTCTAAGTGAGTGCAGCTGGCCACATAGTGTGCTGCTCACTCCTGTCTATGATGTGGCAGCCAAACTCCACTGAAACCTTTACAGTACTGATAGATGTTAATTTCAAGCTTGGTAAGATCTTTGTTGAAATTATGGTTTCAGGAGTCAGGTTAACCCAAGGTAAAAAAGTATGTTTAAATTATACTCTAGTATACTTATGTTTAACCATAAGTATTACTGTTAAAATATACTTACCTAAATAATATTTTAGAAATATATAAAAATTAAATTTTTCAAATACAATTACATATCCTTTATTTTGCTTGGGAAGTATCGGTTCGAGAACCGTTTAAGCACCGGAACCTTTAAAAAAATACAGAGTAGGCACCGGTATCGGATAAAACCCAACCGATACCCAACCCTATTCACGCTCAACTGAAACCGTTACAATCCATTGTAGTCTGAATAAAAATGGTCTCCATGATAGAAGACCCTGGAAGTCTGAACTTCGGAGAGAAAAAATAAAAGCCTGACTAGTTTGCAAAACTATAAAAATAACAGATTTTATCTAGCCAATTAAATGTGTTGATTTGACTTCAACCAAATCAAAACATATAAAACCAAGTTTAGATAGCTGTCACATGGAATGGACATGAGACTGAGTATTGGACTCTTATATCATTTCATATTATGTTTGTGTTTTCTTGTTGTACCATGTACTGTTTTGCGTAATCAGGGATATGTATACGTCTCTAGCAGTTGTGGCAGCATTGAAGATGGCATCTCTGGTGGTGGCGGCTGGTAGGAAGGCGTCTCTGGCAGTGGCTGGTATAAAGCTGTACAGGGGTCCGTAGCTCTGTTGGATATGGTAGAGCTGGCTGTGCAGGGGCCTGTCTCTTTGGTAAATACCTAAAATTAGCTCCCAGTCATGCCCCATATCTGCTATCTGTGCAAAAGGGGTATTGATGAACGGAGCTCATATTCAGAATCAGAAAGATATTTATTGCCAAGCAAGTTTTACAAAACAAGGATTTTTTTCTGGTCTATTCTTGCATGTCTTTTGTACATTTTCCTTTAATTGGACAGGTATATGTAAATAGGCTTTATATGTATCTACAGTATAATAAAAGTATAGTCTATATAGTATACTGTAATGTACAGTATAATGTAAGCAGCAACATAATGTAGACATTGTTAAGCTTTTAAGGTGCATGAAGTGAGAAAATTTGTGTTCTTGAGGCCTACTGCTGAAGGAAAGAAACAAAGGGGCGGGGGGATGGGTGATTCTGTAGTGTCCTCAACAATGAGGGGCTGGAGGACTGGGCCAGTGGGCTGTTTCAGATGGCTGGACACGAAGGCAGGAGGAATGTTGTTAGAACTGTCCCTTTGTCTTTCAAATCTGCAGTAGAACTCGTTCAGGTCATATGCAAGTCGCAGGTCGTTGATCGAGTGGGGGGGTTTTGGCTTCTAGTTGGTGATCTGATTTAGGCCTCTCCAAACAGCCGCTGGATTATTTGTTTAGAACCGATGTTTTAGTTTCTATGCATATGTGGCCTTGACTTGCTTAACTTCCTTTCCAAAGGTCTATTTGGCTACTCTGTAGACATCTCTGTCCCCACTCCTAAATGCTTCCTCTTTTGCCAAACACAGATGTCTGAGTTTAGTGGTGAATGAGGGATTGTCGCTGCTGTAGGTCACCCTGTCACGTGGAAGAACACAGCTGTCCTCAAAGAAACTAATGTAAGATATTCCAGTGTCTGTATATTCATCCAGGCTTTTAGTGGCAGACCAGATAATGTCCCATTCAGTGCAGACCAGACATGCACGCAGAGCCTCTGTCGCTTTGTTGCTCCAGGTCTTTGACCACCACACAACAGGCTTTGCTAGTTTTAGTTTTTGCTTGTATGTGGGTATCAGGTGGATCATGACTTTCTGAGAGGACCAAAGCAGTGCGGGGCATGGTAAAATATTAATTGCTCATTGTAGTGTGTGTAACAGTGATCCAAAGTGTTTTACTCTCTGGTCGGGATTTGAATAGATTGTTTATATTTTGGGAGTTTATACCGTAGGTTACCTTTGTTAAAGTCACCAAGAATGATAACTAAGGAGTCTGGATGTGACTGCTCCACTATCTCCAAGTATCTGGTCAGCTAGCTGCTGTTGTGGTTCATGCACGTCGACGCTCGGTGGAATGTAGTTTATACACCGACCAGTATGAATGATGTGAATTCCCGCAGGCTGTAGAAGGGCTTGCAGTTAATAAAGAATTATTCCAGGTCAGGAGAACAGTACTGTAGGACCACTGATATGTAATTTCCCTAGCCATTGTTGATGTAGAAACATATTCCTCTGCCTTTTGTTTTGGCCAAGAGATCTTTGTCTTGGTTAGTGCGCAAGACTGTAAAACCAGGCAACTGAATCAAAGAAGTAAGGTCAGAAGTAAGGGAGTGGTCTCTGCTCTTCCCAACAAAAATGAAGTTCATCCAGTTTATTGATGAAGAGCTGGTTTCCCTCTTTCAGAATCACCATGTAAGAGGGAAGTGAAGGTGTTCTGTAGCTTCTTAGCACAGTCTACTGTATAATCCTCCAAATCCAGTCGATCCTTATCCTATATGGCAGTAGCAGTCTGTAGTGCCTTGCCGGTGAGCAGAAGTATTAAAGTGCTCATATTATGCTTTTTGGCTTTTTAATTTTCCTTTATTGTGTTATATATGTTTTTGTGCATGTAATATGTTTAAAAAGTGAAAAAGCCCAAAGTCCACCCAGCAGGGAGTTTCCATCTTCAACAGAAAACACTTTACAAACTCAAACTACTCCAAACAGCTTGATTGTAGTCAAGCTTTTACTTCCGTGACGAACTAACTTCAGCTCATAATTGATGTTATATTTAACAGCTTCTTTTTAAATATGGTGATGGGTTGTGTATTTCAAGATGTGAAATATTGCTGTTGTGTTTACATCAGCTGCTGTTACGGTTACAGTCAAATGTAGCCTTGTGAGCTATAACATTACAAAGTTAGCAGAAGATCAAGTTTTTAGCTAGCGTGAGAGTTCGCTTAAAACCGAGAGTTCAACACACAGGTTGAATAGAGGAGCTGCAGCAAAGTGCAGTACAACAACTTTACTTTGAGAAAGAAGATGCTACATTTTACTGGGGTCCCATCAATCTTAGCTGGGAGAGACGGGTAGGAAGAACTCACCTTGCCAGGGCAGATGGTATAGACTAGAGAAATCCCAATGGGGCTCCACTGGTGTTTGCTCCAACTTGCTGATTTCCCGGGGTCTTTTTTGTGGGGGCAGGTGTAGAGAACTGGGGCTGGTCTGATGGAGTTATCCGGGAGCCTCAGGGACAGCTCCAGGGGCAATTTGAGACCAAGGCTGACCCCGACTGACTCCAGCAGCAGGGTGCAGGGCACTTCTGCGGTTGTTGATGGGAGCAGGGCTCGCGCGGCTTAACTTTTTTCCTCCCCTTTTCAGTACTGTCCCGAAGTTTAGTTGCAACAATCCAAAATGGAAGTTGAACTGTCCCAAAATATAAATACAATTTTTTAAATGTTTGAATATGCTAACATTACTCTAGATCATTTGAACTACTTAGAAATTGATTTGTGTAGCTCTGAGCCAGATACAGTCTGCAATCCATAAACTTAAAGTGGAACTGACAGCATTTTAACTACTTTCAAATTTAAGCAAACAGACACAGTAGCGCTCAAAAGTTTGGGGTCATTGTTTTGATGGAATTTGATACCTTCATTCAGGAAGGTGGTAGTAAATTGATCAGAAATGATAGGCAAATATTCAGTAATTACTAATGAGCTAGAATATTAAAAAATTTGGACACTGCAGAAAATATTGCTTTGCAGTTGTATGCGAATAATTGATCATAAATCAGTCATTTCTAACAGAGATAGACATTTTTAACATTGGAAATGTCTTAGATATATATCTGTATACATTTATTGCAGCCTTGGTGAAAGAAAGTATACATTTTTGTCAAAACCTGAACATTTCTGGGTAGCCCAAACTTCTGAACACAAGGGGATGTGTAATATATATTTGTTATGCTGTAAAACCAGCCTCATATGAGGGTTTATGGAATTCAATGAGTAAGGCAGTATAAATACAGAATTATAAAATGCAATTAGACTGTTGTTGAACAGTGAAGAATCATGCTTTTGTGAGAATTCTATGAAAGTATTTAACCTTATCGATCACATTGTAAACTTTCTTTTAAGGACTGAAAGCTCCAAGCCCAAAAATATGTTCCCATTTCTATAACAGTGGAAAGTTCACAAGAGAAAAATTGTATTTGTAATAATTGGTAAGTACTTAACAGAAATGCAGAAGCATCAATGACATTAAAAAAACATTTACTCTATAGCACCCACACCCATTGCCTACCTTCAGAATATGAAAAAATATTTACCTTTGTCTAAATTAGATTGTTTATTTGTGGATAGTCCACTATTATTATTATATCATGCTAGCTGAACTATATAGATATATACTGTATGTAGCAGCTGTTAGCCAAGAATAAACTGTTGCTGAAGTTCCCTGAAAATTCCCTTTAATTAAACCCACACTGCACACATTGACATTCCACTAGCCGTAATGTCGCAATAAACTTAAACAATGAAGTGCTGTGAGCTGTTATCAGCCACAAGTTCCACAGCCACAAATGCAAACATCTCATGTACTAAAATAATTTTGCATGTTTGTATTAGTATGTACAGTATTAATCTCAGGTCAAGAAGATCATACAACAATTGAAATGTGACAGCAACTCGCTCCTGCCCGGTATAATTTGCATTATAATAATATGCCCATTTGACCAACATTGGAATGCTTTTCTAAGATTTTATATATAACTTAAATAATTACATCTCCTCGGGCCTCCCCAGACATGCCAAGTTTTTGTTTTAACCATAAACTAGCACACCTGATTCAATTAGTCAACTACAGTTGAAGCCTTTGATTGATTTAATCAGGTTCGTAATTTCAGGGTTAAAACAAAAACATGGCTTGTATGGGGAGGCCCGAGGAGAGGTTTGGGAGCCCCTGACATAGACTATATCACCTTGCATTTACTCTATAGTCAATATCCGATCATTGTAAATTATTTCTAAATCGTCCTGACAGGCCATTTAAATGTTCATTAAACCTGCATTTTTTTGTTATCAGTTCAAAAAAGCTTAAATCACAATCATATTTTTGCAACTTCAGATCTTCCCTCCTTATATGTTTGACTATTATGCTAAATATTAATCTTTTACATTACAAAAACTGTTTGCATCAGATATCAATCTCAATGGTGTTCTCCTGATGCGCAGAAGCAAAAATATTGCTGCACTTGTCATGTTCATTTTTAATAGTTTAACAACTTTTAAGATAAATTATGATCTGCTTCATCAGCCTTGTGTTTAAACATGTACATTAGTAACCAGTGTTGTATGCAAGTTATGTTTTACTGGCCACCATCCCGTAAACGTCCCAAAGTCGGTTATGAACCATCCAAGAGGCGTGATTCCTGGCCAGACAATATTTTTTGTTTCGTTGGGAAACCTCTGGGGTGTCACACCTTGTGGATGCCACCAAACTGATATCACTGTCATACCCAAATATGGACTTCCTCTAGGTCAGAGTTAAGTGTCCCTACTGGGCACATCTGTGAGCGTTTAGGCCCATTGTGGTGATCCTCTATCTAGTCACTGTATATTATGTCTATTGTTCCAGTTAACATTCTATTAAACCTCCAACTATGCACCTGATTCCTTTACTCAGCTCCACCATTACAGTAGCATAATACTTTCTAATTGCAGTGTTGCTGTATGTGGCCTTGCTAGCTGCCTCAAACGTTTCCTGGGACATTACAGTTTTATTGACGCTGATGCAGGTGAGGGGAAGTTCACGCCACCAGTAAAAAGAGAACCTTTCAAATTTAGAAGAAAGAAACTTTGTAAAACACCTGTTGCTACAGTGCCTATATAGAGCTTTATATACACATTCTGCCTTACAACATTCAAGTAACATAAAAAGGACACAGTTTGGAAACTAGAATGTCAGATTTGGAAAAGTAATCAGTCCCATGATTTAATACTTCATAGAGCAACAGCCATCAGTATGTTTGCATGTCTCTATTAGCTTTGCACAACTAGATTAGTGATAGACCGATTTTATCGGCCGGCCGATATATATTGGGCTGTTATTTGCATTTCTACGATTCGCGGCTACTGCGTACGCCGTTTTTTCCAGAAATTATTTACACACAGGCATCCACACAGGCAGCTCTGTGTTGCTGGAGACTGCAGACCATGCACTGCCCATTGTTCTTTTTCAAGTCCATCCACAGATTTTCAATTGGATTTAGGCATTCACCTTCCTATACTTAAGCCAATGTGTAGTTCTTTTTGGTGTGTTTAGGGTTGTGGTCGTGCTGGAGGTGAACCACCTGCCCATCTTCAGCTGTCTAGCAGAGGCCTGCAGATTCTCCTCAAGGATTTGGCTATATTTGGCAGCATTTATTTTCCCCTCAATCCTGACAAATTGCCCATTCCCCACTGAGGAGCGACACCCCGACAACCTCATTTTGCCACCACCATGCTTCACAGTAGGTATGGTGTGTTTTGGTTGGCGTGCTCTGTTTGGTTTTCGCCAAACATAACACATGCATTCCAAAAAGTTCAATCTTGACCATAAAACCTTTTGCCAGTTTTTTTGCGAACCGTAAACGAGACTCTATGTCCCCTTTTCAGAAGAGGCTTCTTATTTTTCCACCCTGCAATACAGGCCAGCTTTGTTTAAAGCTTGTGAAATTGTTGTCACATGCACAGATCGACCAATCTTAGCCATAGGGACTAACAATTCCGTCAAAGTTGCCATTGGCCTCTTGGTAGCTTCCTTGATCAATGTCCTTCTGGCTCAATCATCCAGTTTAGAGGGACAGCCTGATCTAAGCAAGAGGTTGTTGGTGCCATACGCTTTCCACTTCTTAATAATGCTCTGAACGGTACTAGTAATGGACTCATCATGGAACAGCAGGTTTACTTATGAAGTAATCAAAACCACTACATTTGTTGTGGTGGGGGGCAATTAGCATGGTGTGTGATCTGGGAAGTGACTGGTTGTACTTGAGCAAGTTTAGAATGGTTGCTCTTATGTGCTGATCCAAACCAGGAATATCACTAATTTAATTGTAATAATTGTTCAGAATTTTTGTAAATGTTATTTTCACTTTGATGTTAAGGGTTATAATATGTAAATACTGGCAAAATATTGATGTGACGAAAGGTAAGGATTTTGACAGGGTATGATGATTTTCTATAGGCACTGTAAGCACATTTTTAAAAACCCTTTATACTGTGGTTGAACTCTCTTTGCTGTATTTCAATTTGTTTTGAAGAGACTATTTAGTTAGATGAGGAAAAACAATAATAAATAATAAATATACCACTTGCACTCAAGGCCGTAACCAGGATTTAACAAATACTGAGGTCAAAAATACCCCCCCCCC